>UCOJ01001199.1:0-39883 GCA_900474305.1 Cecidostiba fungosa | reverse complement strand
ACTATCGAATTCGCAAAGGAACACAAAGTACCGAAGATGGAACACTCACTTGGAAAATTGGAACGGGTGCGGGTACGGGGTACGGGGTGTGGGTACGGGTGCCATGTGGACAATCCCTCAATGTCGAATTGTCGACGAGACTTCGAGACATGACAACAGACAACAACTACGATGGCGTCCACCAGTGATAAGTTTGTTGACTTTTTTTTTATTATCTTTGAAATCAAAAGATTGATTATTTTTGCTTAATATACGTAACGATTTTCTAAGGATCATATTTATTCTAGGTTGGAATCTTGTGAAGTGTGTGCAGCAAATAAGGCAAAATATACTTGTCCCAAATGTGAGGTTAGAACGTGTAGTCTCACATGTGCAAATATTCACAAAAAAGCATTGGAATGCAATGGGATACGTGACAAGACAAAATTTATACCACTAAATTCATTTACAGATTTAGATTTGTTAAGTGGTAATTTCCTTATTATAAACAAAAACTATTTTTAAAATATAAATCAATTAAAGTTTTTACCAAAATGTTTTTTTTTAGATTATCGTCTGTTAGAATACATTGGAAGATCAGTGGAACAGTTGCAAAGTGATCCTACAAAAAGGTGTACGCGGCAACAGGATCTCCCTCCAGTATGTATTAGTAATATCTTAAATAACAATTTCAAATTAAAGTCCATACAATTGTACTATTATCTTATATTTTTGTATTTTCAAGCATTTGTATAGACTAAGGGGTGCAGCGTATCGCAAAGGTGTGGAATTACAGTTTATGCCACATAACTTCAGCCGACATAAAGAAAATTCTACTTGTTTGAATTGGAAAACTAATGAATTATTTTGGAGGGTAGAATTAATTTTTTCACAAGCTGAAAATGCAAAATGGATCGTAGAAAAGTAAAGTATAATTTGTTTTTAATTTTGATCACGTCATATATACATACATAAATAGGTATTAAAAATTTAGCATATTTTTAGAGTACCTGATAATAAGAGACTTTCAATTTTATTAGAAGAAATTTTGAACGGTGATGATTTAACAGAAATTAAAAATGATGCACCAAGTCACTTATCAGTGCTTCAAAATAAATTGAAGTTTTATCGGGCCTGTGGACTGTCAGGATTAAAAGTTTTTTTAAAAGCTGAAAGAGTGAAAAAATCTGATTCTAGGTATGTAAACAATTTTTGAAGATAAACTTGAAATATATTTTTTAATGCATGCATTTATCTTCTTTTCTTTAAAGGTTCTATGAATTGGATTTGAATTTGACACTGCAAGAAAATTTGAAAATCCAGACTGTAATAGAGTTTCCGATAATTTATGTAGCTCTTAAGGATCATTCGGCTATGTTCGAATTTATAGCCAGTGGTAAGAAAAGAAATAAAAATATGTTCATATTCCCATGAATTATAAAAAAAAATTAAACATTATATTTTACATAGATGATGAAGAAATAAAAGACAAAGCTGTAAGGCAATCAAATAGAAGACAAAATTCACACCGCAAAAGGAAGCAAATAGACAATCGAAAGAATTCTCCTAAAATGGATGTAGATACTTCCGTTAATTATTTTTTCAATGGGGATGTTTCAGATTCTGAAGATGACAATAGTCCATCAAGAGAAACATATAAAAACAATCAAGAATTACATATACCAGATTATAATGAATTAGTAAAAATGGAACAGTGACAACTACAAAGTGTTAATATTTTTGTATGAACTTTTATTGTAAATACACGATTCTTCATAGCTACAAGATCGAACTTTTTATAAATATTTTAACATCAATAAGTTCATTATAATACATAGTCTATTGGTTTCCCTTTTGACATTGTAATCACTTTTCCTCAAAACATTGACACAACACATTCTCTTAAAATTAATTTTAAAATAAGCTACTATAGTAGCATTTATGAAATTTATTTCCAAAACTCCATTGCAAAACATAATTCAATGGAATGAAAATATTGTCATCAGGTAGAAAAAACAATTCATAACATAAAGTTTTTAACAAATCATTTTGTATTCAAAAAAAAGGTTTGAAAAATTATGTCTTAAAAACTAGATTACAAAACTAACCCTTCACAAAATAACAATATCTTGGCAAGTCCCTGTTTTTTTTTTCACTAAAGAATGAAAAAATATAAAACAAATACCGAAAACGCTACTAATCCAGCTACTGCTTTAATGTACATAGATTTGCTATTCAAATATGCAGCATCTTTTCTATATTTCTGTGATAACATCGATAAGTTCTGCGTTTTTGTATCCAACTCTGAAAGATCATAATACCAATTTAATAAAACACTCAGATTTGCGTATCAAATCAAATTTGAAAATTAAAATATGTTTTACCTGAAAGTACTGTCCCCCTATGCAGGACATCATCAATGTTTCGTACCATAATTCTTTGAACATCTTGCAGTTGTGTATTCAAGGCATTCATGTTTCTTCGAGATCTATTATCAGAGAAGATTTTCTTGGCCTTCTGCAAATAGGTATCTGAAAATTCAGTGATAACAATTATATTAAGAAACCTTAGAGAGTAGCAACTACAAATTATTTGATCTTATGGAATGAACCTACCAAACTCAATGAATGTGTATGGCCTTGTAACTGAGTTAACTCTTTTACCATATTGAGTATGGAATTCCTGTGCAATATCTTCCAAGTAGCTAAATACTGTACGTTTAGAGTAGAGATGTTCACACAGAACCAAGTAGCACACACCATTTTCTATGAGGTAACTGTAATAATATAAATTTATCTTAATAAGTATGCAATCTTTTTACATTGTTCAATAGTTATACTATTTAACAATTAAATACTTACTGAAAGAAGTATGGTCCAGTTTCGATCGTGCACCTTGGTTCAGACTGTGGTCCAAGTTTCCTAAACAGCATTTTAGCTTGATTTTGATACTCTAAAATACTTCTACCAGTCTGAAATAATTTAACAATGATTTATTAACTAGCACACTTCTAACGCATAGAATATCATAAAATTTTTCATTCAAGTTGACACTAAAATTTTTAAATCTTTCTACAAACAAGAAATAAAATTTACTATCACACAAAACCTAAAAGGAATGACGAAAGCAGTGACGGTGCACTGCTGAATACCAAAAGTTACAAATTAAAAAATAGCAATATTACATTGTTGAAAAGTTCACCACCGTTTGCATCAGTATAAGAAAATTCAAAGTTACATCCTTCCATCGACAATACCCCAAAAAAGAATCTCCCAAATGTCCCGGTCTCTCCAAAAATCGTTGTCATATTGTCAAAAATTTATCAACAACACGGTGTTTCGTAAAAAAAAACCTTTCTAACCTGTTCGTCCTCCTGCATCGCAGCTGCCAGAGGCAGGCCATCGCTTATCCTCGCGATCATCGTAAGCAGAATCATCTTGACTCCGTTTTACCTTGCCTAACTAAATAATTCAACAAATCAATTAAATTCTACGACTTTCTGCCTAACATTGGTGTCCGCCAAAGAACGATTTGACGTGAAGCTCGAGCTGATGCACAAAAGTGACTTTACACCGTCCAAGTTAACACACCGCATACATACATCGTCCGTCTCGCTTCCTCAACAGTCACACCAGTGTAGAGCCACCACGTCAGTGAATTTTGGGTCTTCCATATGATTAGCGCAGGACGGCTGGAATAATTGTTGGTAATTGCGCAATTATATAAATATGTCTACGCGTTGTGCGTAGAATTGCATGGTGCATTGGTAAAATAATGAAGAAGGTTTGGGGGAACGTTATTGCACTTGATGATTGGGCGTAAGCTGCGTTCGATGAACTGGGAAAAAAGTGATAATGCATATGATTTGAAATACCGGAAAAATGGAAAACTGTCCGTATTTCTATCTTGATGAATAATTACTAGATGTAAAAGTAATTAGATATTCATTAATCAAATTTCATATTATTGTTGCGCATGAATAAAAAACACCTGTTACAGAACTATGAAATAGCATATGAGTAATAATAGGTATAGGTACAATTAAATAAAAATAAAAAATTTTTCAGCCCTCAGCGTCGTTTCTATAGCTTTAATACCATCTTAAGTAAAATTCTTTATCAATAACTTTTTGCATCAAGTAAAGTCTCAATCAAACCAAGCTTTCACACGAAAAGCAAAAGGAATCACATTCCGACATTTCCGACTCCTTTTCCCCATAAAGAAATGACGAGAAAAAAACTCCAAAAAAAAAACCATCAAAATCCGCAATCAGCTCTATACTCTTTGCCCGCGCAACATCTTCAATATCATATCAATCCAAAATCGAAGCCACGTTCAAGTGCTTCCCACATATCGCGTCGGTGCGCCCATCTCGCGGTAATCTCGAGAAATTCCGCTATCCACGCATACACTGCGCCTACACTGGTGCAGTACACGCCGCTTTCAATCATATACCTATATATACCGTACCTACGTAGGCAAGCAAAAGCTAGGTGCCTAGTAGCGCATTCGACTTTCGAGTCGACTCGCGGACTCGCGGAGAGAGAAAAAAATTCGTGTGACGTGCACCGCTCTGCTGCTGCCGCTGGCCTTTCCCCGTGCAATGTCCGCGAGTTAGTGCTCTCCTGTGATTTTCCATCATATCGGGATAAGTATAACTCTCGCCCTCACACTCTCTCTTTTCTCCGGTTATCGAAGAAGGTCACACAAGAAGTGCGCGAGGGCCACCCAATACTGCAGCTGAGGAGAGGAGTGAGGAGTCCGGACGAGCGCAGGAGATAGAATAGATTATTAATAATGAGCTCCTCATGAATGCCAGGAGAGTCGGGTGAGTGTTGGAAATGCCGAGTCTTTGTGTATGTGTATCTCTGTGTATGCATGTGTGTACCTACACATTTTACGTTCGCGAACGCCACGGAGAAGTCGGCCCGAGAGAGCCTCACAGCTGGCGCGAGATCCTGGTAGTCAGTGGTGCGGTAGATGCACGATTTTTACACCGAGGTACAAGCGAAAATCGCGGCATTATATAATTCGCGAAAAATTGCGATTCTCGCGGGTGAGACAGACGTTATTCCCCCAGCTGTCTTTATCTTTCGCGCACTGCTCTATATATTCCGTGTACAGGTATAACGAGTTTCTGTCTCTGTCTAGCTGTCTCTTTGAGGTCTGTTTTCTCGCTGCTGATGCTGGTTGTGCGTTTCGTGAAATGGTTGTGAAATTTGCTTTGTCATTGGTGGCGTTCATTGCCGACTATTTTTTGTATTCGAACAAGCTGTCTTTTGGGGTTTGTGCGAGATTTATTTTTTATTATGTTTGTCGGGTCAATTATGTACATCTGCACACGTTATCAGACTATGCTTGAGCTTTTTCTTATCCAGTTCCATATTGTTTGTTTACAGATTTTGTACAGACGTTTCTTTGTAAAGGTGCTATTTTCATATTATTATGAGTGTAAGTATCGGGATACTCGACCTGCTTCAATTGTGCTCAGCGCCGTATTGTTCATTGTTATATTGATCTTTTAGAATCCCTATCGTGTTCGGCCAACGAGATCGAGAGTTGACCCCAGTCTTTCTGGATATGGAGTTCACAGTCAAAAGCCTTGGAATCCAGGCTCTGTTCAGAGGCCACCAAGCGTTGATCCAAATGCAGCATTTCAACCTCCTCCACTTGCAAATCCAACGAAACAAGTAGAAGATTCTTGGGACTGGAATGTTGATAACGGTAATGGCAATGGCAGTGATTCCTGGAACTGGAGTATTGAGCAGTCAGAGTCCCAGGCTCAACAGCATCAACAACAGCAGCCACAGCAACAGCCACTGCAGAATCAGTACATCCCACCGTACACTAATCAAAAGCAGTCCATTCCACCTCCCAATCAAGAGAATTATTACAAGAATTTGAATGGGAACAACAGAGCAGCTGGTCCTCCTATCAATCAGTATGGTCCTACAGGCAGAGAAACTCCCAGGACTGCTCCACCAGTCAGAGAACCCACTCCAAAGCAGCCAGATTCCTTTCCGCAGTATGCAAACTATAGTCACAACCAGCAAGTGTCCACACCTCCTCGACCTAGTTCAAATACATCGTATTCTGGATCTGTGGATCAGCCTCAGTGGCACAACGAGCAGCACAGCCAGAGTTTGCCATATCCACCACCAAATCAAGTACATAACCAAAAACCTCCTCAGCATCAAACTCATCCAACTCCTCCACCTCCTCAGCATCAGATCCACCAAACCCCACCACCTCAGCATCATACCCATCAAACTCCTTCACTGCCTCAACATCAAACCCACCAAACTCATCCGCATCCTGCCTCTGTAAATAATTATAACTGGTCCAATACCGACCAGCAGCAGAGTGTTCCCATGCATAACTGGCAGCAGCAAAACCATGGCGAAATTCCTGCATCTAGCTATTGGCAGGAACCTGCTCCTGCAAAGCAAGATCATTTTTCTGAAAACAGAAGTAACCAATGGCCACAACAAGTATGTGTTTTGTTTGAGAATATCTGTATACGCTATCAATCAAGTCTGTTGGCACTTTTGAAATACTTTGACAGATTTAAAATGAATAACAGCGATAACAATCATTTATGTCTGCTCTACAAGTATTTTAAAAATATGCCAAGGACCTGTAACTTCATAATGCTTGTACTAACAAACTATCATTATTCTTGTGTTCATAGAGTCAGCAAGCATCACATCAATCTCAGCAAAGAATCCCCCATGCCTATCCACCCTCCAATGCTATTAACAATGACCCACCCAAATTCTATAACCCTCATGAATCATCACAAGAAAGCAAACCCGCTCAAAATTGGCTTCCGCAAAACGCCCTGATGTCAAATCAGTGGTCGAAAAGCAATTCCGAAAATGTCACGAACGTTTTACCTCGACAGCAATCGCTGCCCTCTAACACGTGGTCACAGGCAGAAGAGGCGAACTCGATGTCGTCCTGGCAGCAGGGCGGTACGGGAGGTAACATTCCAAACAGTCAGTGGAGACAGCCAAAGTTACAGCCAGGTGGTTCTCTTGAAGAGTCGGCATTGTCGGAGAATAACAAAGGCGAGTGGCACCAGGTTCATGCACCACCCTCGCATTTCAACTCGTCCACCACATCCACCACTTCGGGATCACTGGCAAACATGTCGAGCAGCACCGAACAACTGGAGGATCGGAAGAGATCTCTTACTCCGACGACTAGTTGCGCGTCACTCAATGAATTTCAAACACAGGTAACTGATTTTTTTTATCGAACGAATTATCGTATATCTCATCAATGAATATAAAACAAAACTCCATTTTTTTAGACTTCCAATGCAAATCAGGTTAATGCAGAAAGCAGTGCTGCAGCCAATGTAGAAAGTTTTCACCCTCAAAGTAACGTAGACTTGGATTGGGGCGCAGAGGCAGAGTGGAACACAGTAACAGAAGTAACTAGCAATATAAATAATATGAGCCTCAATCCTCAATATAATCAGCACGTAGAAAACGTACCTCCTCGTAAGGATGAGCAACCAGCAGCTCATGCCGTCAATGATTGGGGTCGTCAAGCGATACCAGGCTTGAATTCTGAGAACACAGAAAATACACCCGATAACGTAGCAATTTTAACTCAAGAGCACGTAAGTTATTTATATTTTGTTCATTAATATTTCAAATGACAATAAGTTTTATATGCTTTACAATATCTCAAATATTTTTTGATATACAGAATAGTGTAGAAAGTCAAGCAGTGGTATCTCAGGAGCAGTTTGAAACGCACCAAGCAAGTAGTTCTAAGTCTTCGGAAAATGTAGCCCAGGCTGCCAGCTACGATCAGTGGTACAAGCAAAATGTTCGCACGCAGCCAGATAACGAATTCTTTGGTGGCGACCGCACCCTCGGCGCAGCAAAGCCTTGGCAGCCCGAGCAAAACGTGGAAAACTACGAGAATATTCAGCAGCCATCGGAATTTGTTAACCTTGAGGTCGTCGCACCTGAGCTACAGGAAAGGGACATCTACGGATCTCGGGATTCGATTAATAAGGAAACATTGGACAACGACCAAGGCCTTCGTCAGACAGCTACTCCGAAAGAAACAGTTATGCGTGATTTTAGACAGGAAGTCAATAACGTGGAGGTGCCTACGGTTCAACAGATACAGCAACCTATTCAAACCGAACAGGTAAACGAAATAGAATTACGAAATAGACGATTAAGAACTTTTGTCTAAAAAAGAAAATTTGACTTCACCATTTATAATTGCAGGCACCCGATAATTACGAATTCGCGTCCAACGACAGAAACACTTTCTTGGAAACGGGCGAGTTGACGGATCCCCATTCACAGGAACACGAACCCGTTCCGCCGAGCCAGGATGATGAGAACGATGAGGTGCCAAACGATATACCATTCTTACGCGAGGTTCCGGGACAGTCTAGCAGCGTTGATCCACGTCGCAATGATCCTACCGGACAGGAACAGTACGCGCTTGGTCCACGGATGTCCGATCCTCGGAGGAACGATCCATCGGGCCAGGAACAGCAGCAGACTGTACCACCCATTCGCCCTAACATACTTGGTGAATATCTTTAATTATGAAAACTCAGGACATCCGTAACAAACGCTAAATCCTTGATTTTTCTTACACAGCTGATCGAACGACTGACAGAAGAGATGTGCCCTCAGGACAGGAGCGAGCGAAACCCGTTCCGCAACCTCCTCTACCACAGCAACGTAATTCCGATTTGGAGACCGTCGAGCGACGTAATGATCCGTCAGGTCGTGAACGTTCACTGCCCCCGCCTCAGCAGTCGCGTAACGAGCCTTCAGGTGAAGAGCAACGAACCGCATCGATCGTGTCGCAATCAAATCAACTAGAGCCTGGGGCAGTCAGAGAAATACCCGGAAGAGGTAATGAGCCCGAAGAGACCATCCAGCAGCCTGACAGCGACATTAGACAGATTCCAGGTGGAGCTTCCTCTAATGAGTCCGTACAAATTATGCCTGATGACAGAACTACTGGCGTCGCCAGAGTCGTTACTGGACTGCAGCAATCTAATATTCCAAATTGTAAGTCATGAAAAAAGTGATGCATACTTGTGAATATTTCTGGTTTATTAATGATCTTAATGTTTCAATGATTTATTTTTAGCTTTGAGTGTAACACAAGACTCGTCAAGTGATAACAGAAATAAGAGGGAAGAAGCTGTTGGCGCTTCTATAGCTGAAAGTCAAATCGGCTCTGGTCCACCGAATCGTAGAGATTCTTATGAGGACGGCGATGACGAAGGCTCGGGCAATAGTCGCGAAGGTAGTAGGGACAGACGCAGAGATTCCAGTCCTAAACCTAGGCACCCTCGGTATGATTATAGCAGAAAGCCGGCATAGTAAGTCAGCAATGAAAAATATAAATATTTATTTGTTTCTTTTACTGCTCTTTATTTTTATTATTAATATTTTTTAATGAAAGAGCTGAAGTAGAAAAGTTGTGCTAAGGAGGTTGTGGGCTGCATGAAAAAGCCCGCAAGTAATAAGAGGAATCTTCTATTAGATGTAATTAATCTAATGGCATGAGTCTTTTTTTCATTTACTCAACGCCTCTATTGTACTCATAACCTTCCTATAATACTTGCTTTTCTATTTTATTTAAGTGAATGCAACAGTAGATGTTTATTTTTTCATTGGCGTTATTTTACTTTCTTCCATTCTTAACAATTCGCCCCATTCTTTCAGCTACGACCGTGAGCGTGATTTTGATGATGATTATTACTATGATCGCCGACGTGGTCCCGATTATGAGAGACCGTATAATTCTCGCGAGGATCTAGATAGACGAGATACTTCTTACAGAGACGAGGATCGTCATCCTCGAGATGATCTGGACAGAAGATCTAGGATGAAAGACGAGATTGATGACGGCAGGAGGAGGATGGACGATCGCAGACGTGATAGGTCTGCAGATCCCAGACGTCTGGATAGAGAAACAAGAGAATTCGATCCACGATATCCAAGGGACCCAAGAGATCGCGATTACCTTGATCGCGATAGAGACAGGAGGCGCGATGATCCAAGAAGACCGAGGAGATATCCGGAATATGATCCGCGCGATCCTCGTGATCCTCGCGACCAACGTGATCCACGAGAACCTTATAAGAGAGATTACTATGATGATCCTTATGCAAGGAAGTAAGTTAGCAACGGTGTAAACATTCAATATTATACATTATTCTAATAATTTCATGCGAAACTTATGTGAAAATATTTGACGTAGTTCCCGGCCCTCTAGTAGGTCGTCATACAATGATAGAGAAAGAGATTTCTACATGCGATCGAGAGACCCTTATTCATCTTATGGTTACAATAGTATGTATGAACAAAAAATTTGTCAATTTTTATGTATATAGTATATATTAACATCTATTTTATAACTAGGCTATCAAGGCTATGATTATGGATCAAATTATAACAGCAATTATTATGCATATCTGGAGAACCTACGTAGAACCGATCCTGCAGCTTATGCTGAATGGTACCATAAATATTACCAGCAACAACAGCAACTCACAAGAGGAGTTACAGCTACTTATCCCGAGGATAGAGCTAGTGTCCATTCTGGACGAAGTTCCTGCGACGACAGGTACACACAATTCTTTATTGATCAATTTCAAATAATTCAATTTATGTTAAACTGTGAAGTACTTCTTGTTTACTTTTTCTCATTATTTTCATTAATCATATTTAGCAAGCCAATATTATAAACTAACGTGGACTTTCGCTTATTTAATTTGCATGTCAGAGTGTTTGCGAATGCGAACATTTACTTCCGTTCGCCAAATAAAGCGTTATACGTTCCGTGTTTTGGCTGTTCTGGATGGGCCAAAAGTCCTTTGCGGAGACGAAATATGTTCTATCGAAATCCTACTAGGTGACTTTTACGTTGAAAACTAGATCGCTAGAAAATCTGCTACTTCTTAGCAAAATTTGGAAAACGCTTTTTTTGTTTTAATCAATCATTTAGGATGTTTTTTATTATAAAAATCATTTTTCCGCATTATTTTGGTTGGCTCGTAAAGTTCAATATTTTGACTTAATCTATTTGTTCACAGAAATTCTAGTGATAAACGCAACTTGACAGATGTGTCTTTAATGGAAGATCAAACCACGGCATCTTCAAGGTTGACTCCAACTAAATTCTCAACAGCTCATACAAAAGGATCGTTTTCAATTGGTTCAATATTGCATGTCCATGCAAGTTATCCAACTGATGGAGAAAGAGCTAGAGTGGACATTTTGAAAGTAGATAATCTTATGCCACACGATACAACTCTGCGTGAGCTCCGTTGCTATCCTGGACCGCTGATAAAGTACGTACCGCATTCTTACAAGTAATTTAATATCCATTCAAACCAGTTATTAATATATTTTATTCTTATTGCAGAGGCGTCACGCATAAGAAGACTATCATCGAATACTGTGAAAGTAAAATTAAGAAAGCTTCCACGAACGAAGATATTTTCGAAGTTTCATCCTATGTTCTTTTATACGAATTCATGATTATGTTAATACAGCAAAATGGAGTGAGTAAAAAATATATTCCATATTGCCAAAGTGAATTTGTTTTTTTATTAATCAACTATCGATATTTACAGAACGTCGTTGGTGTCGATATTGCTTCGCTTTTGTTAAGAAACAAAGAGGCCTATCCTTATGACGTAAGCAAGCCTCCTAAAGAAAATTTTCGAAGAGAATCCACCATATCGCAGAGATCTGGTGCTTCTGGCGGTGACAGGAGCATCGCCGACGCTGTACAGTCGCACGAAAAGGAGGAGCAGATCAAGCCTCGCAAAACAGTGGAGCAATTAACCGATGAATTTAGAAATACTTTATTGTATGGCTTGGTCCAAGAAGCTTTGGGTAAGAAAAAAATCGAGTATTTTTTTGAAGTACAATATTATCTGCAATTTAAGACTAATATGAAAAATATATTTTTTCAACAGAATTCGCAATGGTAGAGGGTCTTTGGGGTCACGCCCTCTTCTTGGCAAGTAAATTAGAAAAACGCACTCATGCGTCGGTAATGACACGTTTTGCAAACAGCTTGCCGCCTCAAGATCCGTTACAGACATTGTATCAGCTACACTCGGGCCGTGTTCCTGCAAGCGTGACTGTAAGTTACCTAAGAAACTCATTCACAAAGAAACTCATTCGCAATATAGTTTTACAATTTAAAAAATATTGCATTACACTTTTTTCGAATTTTTAGTGCGTTTCCGATTCAAGATGGGACGACTGGAGACCTCATCTAGCCATGATCATCTCCAACACATCGACCAATCCGGAAATCAATCGCCGTTCTATCTCAAATCTTGGCGATACTCTCGCCGCTCGTGGTGACATTTATGCTGCGCACTTCTGTTATATTCTGTCTCAAGTCGATTTTGGACCTTACGGCTCAAGCAACGGCGTCAAACTCGTTCTCATTGGCGCTAACCACCACAAACCTTATTCTGAGTTCATAAGCACGGAGGCGATAATGCTGACGGAGATCTATGAATACGCCCGCAAACTTAGCGAGCCCTTCACTCTGGTTGAGTTGCAAACATTCAAATTCAACATGGCATTGCGAATGGTCGACTATGGCCTGATCGAGAAAGCCTTACTTTATATCGAACAAGTGTCCACCAACATAGTGAGCGAGCCCGAGAAGTATAAGCAATCTTTCATCAACGAAGTTTACGTTCTTGGTGACCGACTCAAGTACCATGATCCAATTTGTAAGGACTCGGAAGAAGATGTGGCGAATTTACCGTGGTTGAACAGCCTGGCTGAGATCGTAGGCAAGTGCGCGAAAGGCGAGATTGTCCAGGAGAATAACTACTATGCCCCGACTCCCCTGACGGTTGATACAAATACGGATATCCCAGATATCCCCGGAAATCAAAACAAGTGGGGTATGCAGACTGAATATAATCCAGACAATATCGCATCCACATTGATGACGGTGCCGGACCAGGACAACTACAATATGCCAAACTCCGCCAATGTTCAAGACGCCTACGGCCAGTCAGCCGGCAACGAGGTTCAGTACAATGATGACACGATGAACGAGAGTCAACAGCAGCAACAGTACTATCAGTCCTATCAGCATGATTATTGGACGACGCAGCAGCAACAACAGCATCAGTCCTACGATCAGCAGAACTACACGTCCATGGAGTACTCGCAGGCGAATGTGCAATACGGCGCGGAGCAGCCGACTGTCGAAGAGATCCAGAACAAGTGGGCTTATGAGGTAAGTCGACGTATCTGTACCTTTGCTTTTGATTCATTAGCTGTTAGCGGCATTTGAGTACGATTTGTTATCGTTTACTAATCAGGGATAAAGTGAGCATGGTTCATTCATGAGTAAATAGAATGAGAATTTTCTGAGTTTGTTCTATTTACCAAAAGTATTTCGATGCCTCGCTTTCACTTATAATACGTAAAAAGAAGAGCATAGTGGCAAGTTTATTAAATAAATCGACGGGCCGGTCGAAAACTTTTGGTCTGCACTGTAAATAAAGCGAGTAGGCATTCTGACCTTTTGGCCTCAGATTTCGCTCGAACTCGGGAAACTATAGAAACACCTAGTCCTAAGTTCGACGCGCTATCAGAAGCAAGAGCTCCAAAGAATACCAACCTCGTCCAGCACAGAATCTGCTAATTTGGTAGATAGAAGAGTAGAAAGGTACATACTAACCCAAAGCGCATTAATGACACGACGCCTCTTTCTTTAACGCTGCCCCTCCCGCACGGATGCATCCGGCTACTCTCAGTCGGAAAAAGCGCCGGAAGAGAAGGCTCCAGCGACGGAGAGCAAGGCGAGCGGCGCAGCCGAAGTAAGTAGTCCCGCCTGCCACCTAACTAACACCCCTACCAAGCACAGTAGTCGTTCGTCGCTGCGTCAGCGTCGCCGGCAACCGAGCGACGATAGCACGGTGCCAAAATTGCCTCTGCTGCTCAGCGCAGAGGAGCTCGCGACCGGCGGCAAGTATTCCAGGCTGAGCTCGAGATATCCGCGAATACCGCCGGCCAGCGAAATCCGGCCGAGACTGGCTACCAAATCGAAACTCTTGACTGGACCGCCGTGTGCAAAGCCCTCAGACTTCCTCAAGTGTTCACTAAAGAAGAGAAACACTTCCGATGACGAAGAACCTGACGACGAGGATGTCGAGGAAGCAGAAGAAGAAGAGAAAGATATAGAGCAAGATATACCCGTGAAGAGAAAGCCAACGACTGATCTGGACATCCAGTTCCAGCAGATGAAGCTCGACAACCTGGCTCCAAGTACTACGAAGACCAGCGAGGAACGACGCAAGAAGCCTAGCAACGAGGGCGGCCAGACTCTTGTGCAGTACTGCAACTTCGAGGAGAAGAAGGTCGTGAAAGTAGCTCCGCACATACGGAGGAAAGACGTTATTTGTGACACTGTAGACGCATGGAGTCGACGACGACGCGATAGCGAGGAGCAGCTCGTCGTCGGCTGGGACAGGCCGAGGTACAGGCCGCTGATATTCGGCGGCACGTACCCGATCGACGCGCCCTTCGCCGAGGACGCGCGCAAAGTCCTCCTCAACGGCCGCAGCATCTCTAAGACTTTCGACATTGACGCGCCCACATGCTTGGAATGAGTTCCGGAGATGCTGCTGCCGCTGCTGTGTGTTGTGCTTTTTGAGCGAGATGTGATGGACTTTTTCATGTGCATGATGTCACGATGCGGCCGGAAGTATTGTAGTGTCGACATTGTGATTTCGATGTATTGTTGGCGTTGATGTTTTTCGGGGATACCAGCTGTGCTGATACATGCACGATTTTTCGAATCGTTGTGACTTTTATTTAGAACCGAATATTATGCTTTCATTTGATTTATTAATTATTTGATGATATTATTCAATATTCACGCATATTATTATAATATGCGATGCTTTTAATTAAAATCAATTTTGCGTTATTATTTTTTTTTATAACGTATTGCAGAGTTATATACATTGTGATTTTTCGCGTTTCAATTTTAATGAACTTATTGATGCGTTGTATTACCATCTGATTTTGTCTCGAATTTCTGATTTTATGTATTAAGTATATTTTAAACTGACGATGTTATAAAAATGACCATGACACAATTATACAAAATAAAATGTATATTACTGAAACCAGTTGACTTTTACTTTAGCTCTGAATAACAAAAGAATCTAAAACAATGGATTAACAAAGAAGCTAAACCTCTCTGTGTTATAGAATGTGCCAAACGTTTGTGAATCTCTATGTTCGTAAACAAAAATAACTATTTTATACATATATACACTAAAAGCACTTAGTTTTCTCTCAAGCATGCAAAGTGTCTCCTTGATTACTGCTCGCCCAGATGTGCCTCCCTTCCATATGATAGAAGACAAAATGCGCGCGCGTGAGTCTTACTTATAACACATAGTAACTATACCTACCCCATTAGACAGCAATCAAGGACAGACTTTGCAAGAACAAGTTTGCGATGATCAATCTTTCTCCTTACCTTGTAGCATCAGCAGCAACAGCAGCAACAACAGCAACCGATGGGCAACATCTCCATGGGTCCTAGTGGCGGTAAACAATACGACCCTCTGGAGGAGCTCGAGCAGCTGGAACCGTCTAAGTTGGGCTCCAGCAAAAGTGCCGCTGAAGCCAAGAAGCCTCAAGAAAAGGCGGACAACAAAAAGCAGGCCAACGGTGGAGGTTCGTGGTTTGGTGGACTGTTTAGCAAACTGGCGCCAAAGCCTAAGAATCAGATGATACTGCCGGATGACAGCAATCCAGCGGTAAGTTACTTTAGAGTTTCAACTATCCACGAATTGATTATATATAATTTCTTGAATTTGATAGTTTGTGTCAACTTTACGAATTGATCAAATTATATATATGCATATTTATCTAATGGCCTGCTTCAATAAGACATTTTGGAAGCTTTTATATTTTATGTGATTAAGGGATCGCGCGGCTACTTTTGGTAGTTTGATTGTAAACAAAGTGGAGACAGGCCAGTACATTATGTGAAATAAGAACAAAAATTTCCTCGTTCACTTAACTGACTAACAACTTGTTGATGCAGTTACTTTATTGAATTAACTCCACTAAAAGCCTTTAACATGTAACGCTTTATAAAATGTAAATGTCCTCGAGGTAGCGTTAAAAGCTATTGAGACTTTTCCTTTGACTTCCAAAATATAATTTTAGTTTGAACAGTGTTTCACTTTTTATTTTTCCGTATGCAATTAATTATAAAATATTATTCATTTTTAGATCGTTTGGGACCCGGTGGCGAAGAAGTGGACGAACAAGGAGGAAGAGGACGGTGGCGGTGCGGCACCTCTGGCACCGCCACCCAAGATGTCGGAGCTTCCTGGCTTCAAACCAGCTGCTCCGACTCCAGCAGCAATGCCACCAAATCCGGCAGCAGGTCCACCTTCCCTGGGTGCTGAAACATCTGCCAGTCCAGCCGACGAGACGCTTGGTGGTCTAAACGCCTCGAAGATGATAACCGGCGGTGGCGGAAACATGTACAAGCTATCGAGAAGTCGCAACGCGCGCGCTAACTACGTAGATGTAATGAATCCAGGTGGAAACAAAGCTGGTGGTGCGGCTGCTTCTGCCCCGGCACCACTGGTCGTGCCGACACCCGTGGGATCACCAGCCATGCCCATGGCTGCCTCTTCCCCGCAATACTTCATGCCTGCACCTGGTGAATATATTTTAAATAGGATTTGTCTATCGAAATAATAATGACGGTAGTGGCTAATCTTGTTTTGAGTTACAGTTAACGACCCGAATGCACCTGTGAACTTTTTAACTCCGTTGTCGAACGCAGCCCCGCAGACGAACGAAAACTCGCAAGCGGTAAGTTAAATCTGACACAACTGCAACTTACTCGTAAAAGTGCAATCACTCACAAGTCCTGCTACTGTATACATCATACACCATTACTGAACATTACAGATTTTTAGACATTATTATCCAATCTTATTTAGATTTTATAATTTTATTATACACCATTAATTTTCATATCTTACATTTACGGAATGCCTTACCAGGAGTCTGTGTTAAACATTTTTTTTATCTATAGACGGGTAGATTTTATTTTCCCATTTTTATTTTGGTGTGAATGCAAAATATAGTAGACAAATTTCGTGTTTGAAAATTGATTGTCAAATTAGATCTATTTTACGCTGCGCTAAATTATTTCATAAGATACGCTATACATTCCATTTGCGAGTTTGTCTGCTATTTGTTGACTTTCCCTAAGTTTTGTTTATTTTTATGTGCGCATCATTCCCGTACGTTTATCGACCCCTCTGATGTGTTTTATTGATAATGATAAAAATCCAGAATTATAGTGACGTTTTAGATATGTATGTATTCCCTTTTATGTGATGTTAAATTAGAATAATTTTATTGTTTTGTTTAAAATTTTACATTGCATGAAAAATTTGTTATTCCATTTTAAAGCAAACAGAATGAAAGAAATGTAGGTGAGTTGTAAGTCTAAAAGTAGACGTTTTCAAAGAATTCCATTATAGTTGAGTATTTTTTAAAATCGAGTTGTTGTGTTATACGTAGTATATTTTTAAGATTGTGTATTATTAGCCAGATAGAATTAGTTATAAATAAAACTAAAAAAAAATGTAACATAAAATTAACTGTTAATTAATCATGTATAAAGCAATAATGAAAACCAATTAAATCGAAAAGGCGTCTCTAATTTACATTAAAAATATAATCCACCTTTCTTTTCATGTCTTCTATTTGCAAGCAGTTGGGGAAGCAGAATGACCTAGCCAAATAACAATTATTACCAATAGTAAGGATAAAAAATCTTTATAAACTTCACTTGTTTTTTTTCACATGTACATACTTGGGCTGCTAGTCGTAAAATATTTAATACCGTTTATCAAATATCTCAAGTTTTATAACACTTCAAAGTAATTTGAAAACTAGTAGCCCCGAGGACTTGCTCTCAATGTCGTAAAAGCTTTCATTTTTATTTTGCACGTTTTTTTTACATTACACTCGTGATTTTTGTTATGCTTATTTATTTATAAACAAGTGATCGTTATTTGTGCTAGCTTTGTGCTTTATATGTTATTTGTAATTAATTCGCTTATAGACCACTGAATTCGGCCAGTATATTATATAATTTTCACAGAAAATTATCAGTTTGTAACTTTGGTCTATGGATACGCCTCCTCGACTATATTAGTCCAGTTTTAATTTTCGACATTTCGAGCAACTTTAGAATGCAAGACTAATGTAACGTGTAATGCCGAAAGTTAAAGCAAAACTTCGAGGAGGAGGTATTTAAGCGCTTATGTATGTTAACGGTGGGAGTGCGGTTTAGCAAGAATCCGAGAATGTTCTTCGACCTCCCCCCTCTCTGTCTCTAACACTCTCGGCTGTTTTGACTTCTTTCCTATATTCTGGCATGATTATTCTCGTAGTTGTTCCTTGCCACATTTACACACAAAATGAAAACGCTCAATCTTGACCAATATGTTACCAAAATGTTTATGTAAATACAATCATGTTATCCAAATGATGTTATAATCTGTGTTTCCGAGTTAACAATTAACTATTATATATAACAATTGAAAATTGACAATATATACATAATGAACAGAGTCGTCGAAAAATAGAAATTAATGAAATAAGATATGTGATAACAAAAAAAAAGAAAAAAAAAAACAATAAGTATGACAGTCAGTGAGATTGTTGTGTTTTGTACATGAAAACGACAGCTCTCGCGCTGGAGCTCGACCAGCTCGCTATCACGAGAGGTTCAGAGCTACACAATGAGGGATCCGCGGCTTCTCCAACGGGACAAGGTAAAATCTCACTGCATTTCCTAATCCTCCCTCTCTCTATTACTACTTCTATATACTTTCGCCGGCTTATAATAATGCTCTCTTTCTACTTGGATTCTCCAAATTCAGACCTATTCAGCTGCCGCCGTGCTATAGCGAACGCGTTATATTATTATATACTCGAGAGCCAGAGGTGCTGCTGTCGATTTGATAATTTCGGAATTCTTCTGCAAATATAACTCGACTGACGTAAAAGAAGTAATTGTAGTATGCAAATAATAGCAACAATGATAATCCGCCTTTTTAGAAGTGATTAAAACGATACACTCACGTCGTTCACTCGTGGAATAACTATATATGTTTATCTACATACTTGATCCTTGCAAAACTATGGGAAAGCTTGGTGCGATATACGTATAAATGTAGAACTTTTTTTAACTCACAATTCACCATAGTTTTTTTTTTGCTTGTCTTTATTAGTATTTTTCTTATATCACTATGATATTTTTTATTTTTTCGTTCGCATACGCTGCTTAAGCATAACTTTTTTTTCAATTAATTTTTCACTAGCTTAACATTTAGTATTATGTATAGCTAGATTATAACAAATCGTAAGCACACTTGACGACTACGTGAAAGCACAGCCAAAAAAAGCAGTAAAAAGTATGTTGTCTATGGTTTCTCGCAGTCAGTAGTTCGTACTACACAAAAACCATATAAAGATAGCAAATTATCTATAATGTAACTCACAAGCTCTATAGCAATAATTAGCCTTATCTTTCTCTCACGAACTCAACTCTCCTGTGCAAATCCACCCGCGCAAAAGCTCACTTCGACAATCTAATCTTTCGAAACTCCATCCAGGGACCAATGATGTACAACCCCGTGAACTTGAAGGATCGATCGCAGAAGACTACTCAGGCCCGTAGCAGATATCCGCCGCGATAAGTGGCAAACGGAACGAAGAGGAAGCAGCTGTTCCGGAAAAGTACACACAACGCGTAAAAGCTCACTGCCGCCGGAGAGAATTGCGCGCGATTTCAATGGTGTCCGAGACTGCGTGCGATGACATTTTTTACGTAGACGAGGCGCTATATATAAATATTACATTATTATTATCATTATACAGAGTAGAGAGTAAGTGTAGATAGGCGGGGGCGTACGTTTGATTTGTTAAAGTGCAAATACTTTGTCGGATTGTTGATGAAATACTGGAAGGGAACTTTAATTCTCGTGTATACTTTTTTCTTCTGTGTCCTGCATTTTTCTGCTTTCTTTTATAAACGCGTGTGCAATGCAACGACGTTAACTGCGTCGCTAGTGTGATACCGGGTTGTTTACTTGTCTTTTCATTCTCTGTATCGTCTTTTTTTTGCTCGTCTTCTCATTCTTCATTCCTGTTAACCGAGAGTACAATTACATATATTTTTGTTTCTTTCTTATGCATATATACTTGAACTGTATATCGGTATATGAGACGTGCGCGCATTCATATAAACATACACATATACTAAAAGATACATGTGATGGGGAGGGAACACGACGACATTGGTGTTATCGTAATCATTAGATAGAATATTGATAATGCGAGGGCGAGGCGCCGAACGAATCCATAATATCGATTATAACGAGGCGCGTATGCATTAAGACCGTTTATCACAGATTTGTTATATATACGAGACGCGGCTTGAATGCCTGCTTATATATTGCGTGTGAAAGTCTGATTTTATATGTAAACGATGACCGGTCTGAAGCAAATCACCGTTGAATCCCTTATGATGTAGTAGTGAGATGAATAGTTGTCAATTTGTCTAATGTCGATTGCCCTGTGGTGCATAGTAACTATGATTTTTTTGGAAAGATTGAAACGCTCACGAGAATCAGGTCCTTAAAAGATTTCTTTCGGTTATTATAGAGTAAGCAGATGTAATGGGTGATCGATTTTTATTACACAACATTCTAAACGGTCGGTAACATCTGACTTTCACATCCTTCTATAAATTCCATTGATTCGAGAATCAAAAATATTGGCATTATGTTTGCATTAGAATTATATTAATCTTAGTTTGTAGCCTGGATAACTTTGTACATCATCACATTGACAAATTACTTTCTAAGGTACACTGGTTATTCGTGTAATGCAAAGTGAGCAAACTCGTTGCACGAATGCGAATATATAGAATCACTGTTCGTTCGGAAAATACGTCACTGACAATCACGTACTTTTTGAACGACCGAAAATATTGTTTTTATGGCGATTTACTACAGGGATCGAAACTTTATCGTCTCCACACATATTACTTTCATAGTCTTAGGCAAATTGAATAAGAGCAGTTTATACACTTGTATCTTATTTGAAAACTGTTATTTCCATTTATTATTTTCGATATTATTGTACAATTTATATATTTACTTGGAGTTTTCTTTTCGACATAATAATATACATGCGAATGAAAACACTTGCGAGGAGTTATACTTTATGGGAATTGAGAACTTTATATGTATATTAGCAAGATAAATATGAGAGCGAGAGAGAGAGAGAATGAGAATATGGAATCTA
The DNA here is from genome assembly GCA_900474305.1 of Cecidostiba fungosa. NCBI lineage: Eukaryota > Metazoa > Arthropoda > Insecta > Hymenoptera > Pteromalidae > Cecidostiba > Cecidostiba fungosa. The sequence goes on along the minus strand of UCOJ01001199.1, from coordinate 18,485 downwards.
TATAACATTCAGTGTTTTTTTGGTTACTTTTATTTTATTATCATCAATTTACATAAATAGAATATAACGAAACATCATTGTAAATAAGTAGCTAGATTTTCTTGCAATTTTCTTGGCATATTCTAACGATTAAACATCTACAAAATAATGGACAGCACTATATAGACAACTTGTTACTCAGTTTTTGATGAAGAAACATTTTGATATAAATAGGTAATTCAAACAATAATTGAGAGAGCGAATTTTTTTAGAGCTTGACTTTGTGTAGAAACTAGATTGCAGGCGAATTAGAAACAATTATGTCACATTATGTGTTTAAAGATTTCGTTGGCGCACTTATCGTCATTTTTTTTGTCTTGTTGAATTGCGTGTAGAATTGTAAATATAGCGAAGGTATCAATTTTTAAAAAGAACTCTGTGAGGTCTAAAAATGGTCTTTTAATTATTATTCAGTTTGGATTGATTGTTCACAATTTATTCAATAACGTTTGCGCAGTAATAAAAAAAAAAAGAAAAATATAAATACATAAAAATATCAATGAAAGAAATATAAAAATGAATTTTTCAGGCGCGTCATTAACTGCGCAAAGTAATTGTAAGATCGTCGTTTACTCTCGTATCGTTTATTACTCTCAAAGCTGAATGTAAATGCGATTGGCGACCGTTGTACGCGGTATACAAGCGCGAAGACGGAACTGTATCGAACTAGGAATGCTAAAAACCATAGGAGAAATGCAATCGTTGTACACGAGCTCCGTCCAGAAGCTCGAACTGTATAAGTGATATATAAGAAAGAGTCAGGGAAGAATAAAACGGATCATTCTGATGTTGCGTGGCGTTAAAGTTGATCTGAAGTATTATATTGAGCTGTATGTTATGTATAGGGATGGTTTTATGTAAGCGATATACTTCGGCTTGAGATGTATCATGTTATACAGGATGTTACGAATAAACAAGGGAAAAGTCGGCTACGCCCTTGGCGGACCGACGCTTGCGAGCATCAGTTATTATAATTACCTGTACGATTCCTGAATAAAAGCTAAATTAAAGAGATATCGTTTAATTTCTGCTTCCTTGTGCCCGCTATCCGCTTTATTATATAAGAGAATCGACTTTCTTTATCGAAGGGTTATCAATTTTTTTATTTGATTTCGAACTTTTAATTTATCCTATATTTTTATTTGCATTTTATTTACAATTTATTTCACGGCCAAATGACAAGCGTCTGAAATAACTGAATTTTTTATAATTATATAACTGAGGAAAGAATTCAGTTAGCCTCGAGGAATTGCTTCCGAGATGACGCGAGCGTCGTCGCACTTGTCATACCGAATTATTTCGCACGGCGCGGAAATGTCGAGAGACACTGTGGAAATACAAGACAAGGGAAACATTATTTTCATATTTTTACGTATACATATATATACCCGTTCTTTTCTCCGAAATGCATTCTTTCGCGTCTCTGAATAACATTATTTATTTTTTTGCGCACAAAAATACAATATACAAAATTTTATTTTAAATATTTTATGCATCTCGATATAAAGTTATATAACTAATAATTTTCCAACTTATGCTGTTTGAGTAGGGCTCGGAAGATTGGAAAACCGCAAGCGGATCAGTGAGCTACTTAACTCGGCAGTCAATTATTATCAACGAAGCCAGGATTCCGGAATAAATTTGGATTCTACGTGAGCTATGATAAAACGAGGAAACGGAAAGGTCAGTTTGATAGCATGCTCTCCAGTATTTTATACATTTTTTCCACATACGTCTGACTATTCCGTGCACGTTACTACTGCCGCGTCGAATACGTACACACTGGCTTGAAAATCCAAAGCTGCATCCATTAATTTCCCGTCCAACAAACAATTTCAAACCAGTCAGTCTGCTCTCCAACAGGTGTCAATCCAGCGCAACAACCCTCTCCCCAAATGAAACTCTCTCCTCCTCTAACAATGTCTTCTATATTACCAAACAAATCCGAAATCCTAACGCAGCAACAACCCATGGAGAAGAAGGAAAAAAATCTGCCACATATACAGTCCGATTTCCCATGAGTCCTGTCCCCTGTCGAAGAAGAATCACATCAGTATATAGGTATATATAGCAGTAGCAGGGGGAGAACAACAAGATGACGCGTGCGCGGTGTGGAACCTGGCCAGAGCAGGTGTCGCGCGATTGGTCGGGCTGGCGCGGGGCGCCGTTTGAAATTCAATCGGGGGAGAAAGAGCGAGAGAGTAGAGGTGGTCCGACTATGTACGAGGCTACGCGCCAGAGTCAGTTAGTGTATAGCGAGACCGTGGAAGAAAGCGCATCAGCAGCGCGAGCGCGTCATGCCTTGTTCGCGGCTATAAGTCGCGTACCGTCGCTGGCAGTTTTTTTTTTCGTTCGTTTTGTTAATTGTTTTTTTTTCGGCTTCGAGTGTGTTGTTGCTGTTGAATTGTGTGCGGGAAGGATGAGGTCCCGTGTACAGGTGCGAGAAAAATAGTGTGCGAATTAGTGTGTTGTATATATAAGTTGGTTGTCGGAGAGATGCAGGAAGTGCCAACGGGGACCAGGATGCAGGCCATAAGCTGACGGATAAACTAGGGGCTCTAACGCGATCCACAGCCTCAAGATCGCAGGTGATTAAAACACATCATGGCTGTTTGTTTGTTTTTTTTTTGGTTGTATTTTTTTTGTCGGCTTCGGAAGTGCGCTTTCTCGATGAGCCCGAAACTTTGACTCTCTCGCTTATATTTGGTTGTTTCTGTGACGACTACTACTACTGACGGACAAGTTTATGTGTCGAATGGTTGTTTAAACAGTTGATACGTGACTTTCTATGACGAGACAGTGAGACGTTTCTGTTTGTGCACGAAGACGATAAACTGTGTACGATGTTGTTGTTTCACAGGATGCAGTGTTTACGAGGTGTCGGTTATATTTATACCACAGTCCATTTTCCAGACGAGCAAATCGCAGTATTGATTTATCTATTCTTTTTTACGATGCACACGCGCTCGATCAATCACGATATTCGAAACAAAAATATCAATTTACGCGCTGCAATCCGTTCGGAAACTCGAGACCCGCAAACCACTGCATTTTCGTGTCCATATCTGTGTTCAGTGTATGTATAAACGTATATACTCAACGGTAACAATAACAAAAATATGTACAAACCTATTGTACACCCACACTCTGTATAAATTGTTTCTTCATTAAAAAAGAACTTTTACGAGTACTGAAAAAAAAAATCCTAGCGTTTTCACAAGAATACTGATTATTTTCCTCTCCAGCCCTTCGTTATCTCCTGCCTTTTGCCGTTTGCGCGACATCGAGAAAGCCAGCGGCTGTCCAACCTGTTGGAACAGCTGTATCGATTACCTTTAGCTCGCCGTGAGGATTTCGCTTGGATTAAAGGATTTGTCCTAAGAATGTCAAAGTACTGCTGCTCCTGCGAATTAATAGACGCTGTCTAGCGAGATAATCCTCTCGGACTTTTGCTTCAGTCTCCGATCTTTTTGTGCTTCTGCGTGTATCGATGAAAATGTTCCTTACGACGATAAATTTTTTTTTTTACACAGAGCTGAAATTGACGAAATTTGAGAGCTCTTGTGATGTATTTCGCGAAAGGCATTTTGGTATTCGATTTCGAGAAATTCTTTCTAGGGCTGCAGCGCGGCGTTTTTTGTTTTTGCTCGATTGCGTATGTCGAATTGCTGCGATGGTTATTTGGTTTGGATTTCTATGAAGCGATATTTTATGTTATATGTTTCTGTACGAAGTTTATATATCTGTGATCGTGACGTCGAGTTCGAAACTATCCAAACATCTGTTATGTATGCCTATATATAATTCAAGCAAAAATTCACTCTTGCATAATTTCTCAGTTACCTTTAAATACTCGTATAATGCACGATTTGCTCTCGAGCAAATCTCCTTCTTGACGATTATTCCTCATAGCTGAAATGAGAAATCGCTCGAACGAAGGAATAATTTTTCCGGAATATATATCGGTCGGCTTGCTGTGTGTGTATATATAGGTATTATACCCCGAGAAAATGAGAGGATTAGTTAAAAGTGATTTCTCATCGGCGCCCTCGCGTTTAATACACCCTTGTGAAATCCAACTGCGATAAAAGCCGAGGGGGAGAATAAAAAAAGAAACGTATATAAAAGTGCACGGTATAGTATGGAGAAGAAAAAAAAAATCGGATATCTTAGCTCGCCGATCGGAATAAATCAGCGACGTTGTTGCGGGCGAGGGAATATAAATCACTTTTTCTCCAACGTAAATTCGGCAGTCGGTCTTTATATACATGCTGAAGAGAAAATTATTGGAGGCTTTTTCTTGAATTTTCTCTCTCTTCTTATTATTTCGAATTGAAACAACTGCAGCGTAATCTATTATACTCTACGCTACTGTATAGAGTATTACAAAGTCTCGCTTTCCAACTGTCAAAATTTTTGCACAAAGATAGAGTATTATATTATATAGTATAGTTGCAGTTTAAACCAGCGACTATATAACTCGGTCTAAGCCGCAAGACTGGCACACAAAGTGAATTCAATGCGAAAACTTGTTGCGCTCGTTCGCGTAAAATGTTACTGCGCCGCGAGAAAGAGCAGCTTTCGATGTAAAACCATCAGCTCTAATGGCCTTTGTGTCGTATACATATATAGGGCTACCTACATCGAAAAGACGGGGAAACTCAATTGCGAAATCCCGATATGCGTACATATATACGCGATATGGAGTTGCAGGACTCCATTAGGCGTGTATAGGCCGGGCTATTTAGTCGCTGATGCGTGTATACGCATGCATATACATACATCGGCAAAGCACAAAGTATAATGCGAGAGCTACCCTCTCAGAGGTTCTGCAGCTGCCGTTTGAGCCTTCTGACAGGATGCAACGGCTAATGGACTTGTGTGTATGTGTCTATATGTATATATACAGGGAGAGACTTTGACATATGGAAGTTTGCAGGTCAATGTATATGTATATATAGTGCGCGCGATCGGGAAGAGAGTGTTTTTGTTGTTTTGTGGTTTGCTTTTGTTTCGCAGTGATAAATATAAAAGTTATACGTCTGTCCGCCGAAGCAATTAATTACTGCGAGATTGTCGCAGTTGAAAACAGTATATGAGCTTTGAATTGATATGAAACTCGATGGAAATTATACTCCGATAGTCTGCGTCGAATGAACGGAATTACTTTTTCATCCTGTAAAATCCTGTGCAGCTGAAAAAGCTCTGCTTTGCTGAGTAATATAAGCGTCGACTAATTTCAAAATGCCCGAGTATACATATATACAGCACTGGCGTCGTAAACCCCAAGCGGCAAATCAAGATCTTCCGTGTAAGTATATACGCCTCGGCTCTAATTCTAAACAGCCGAGTCCCTTGAGCACATTTCCTCGAATATGTATATACTTACGCCCTTTGACGTGATTTTACGCGCTGAAGCTTAACGATTGTTTGCGTTGATTATACACGTCGAGCCGAGTTTTTTAACGGAGTCGCGGTATGTATAGGTGGAAATTCGATCGCTCGAATAATATATGCGGTTGTATACGTTTGGTGTTGGAAACTTTTTGTGGTATATAAGATGCAGCGAGATGTATATGTATCTAGAGTCGACTGACGGATCGTCTCGTTTTAACTTTAGCCTATCCCGGGATTCTTCCAGTGTAATTAAATTAACGCTCGAACTTTATAATGAAAATTGTTTCGCGCGCAAAAAAAATCCGCCCTTTAAACTCCGGACACTACCCCGCGGAACTGTCCCTCCAGCAGTAGACTAAAAAAAAAGAAAGAGAAACTGCAGCAGCAGCGCGTAAAAAGTAGAGTAGTCTCTCTCTCCCACAGTCGACGCAAAAAACGATTAAAACGCGCGTTTAAAACTCTCTCCTCCAACAGTCAAAAAAATATCCCCTGCTAATTAATGCCCTTTCGCTCCAGAGTTTACATTGAAAAAATACTCGTTTCAGAAAAATTCTGAAAAACACACATGCGCACGCTCATAGGTATATATGGTCAGACGTGCTAATGACGTTCGAGAAATACACTGGACTGCTACTGCTCGAGGCTATGCAGACAGAGAAACGGTTAACAAAGAGCAGTTGTCTCTCGCTCGTTAGAGAGGCCGCAGAGTCCGTTTTTCGATCGCGCTTGAGAAAATAGCTGCTGCAAAAAGGTGATGTCTTTAAGCCGTGGGTATATAACTCGTACAAAGCTCCGGCGCGCCGCTTTTGCTTCGGGCTATATAGTTTTGGTTTTGTGCGATAGAGGCTTTCATTTTCTGGGAGAAAGACGGCTTTTCTTTGGGACAGTGTGTGTGGCGTTTTTAATTGTGAGGCTACGGAGGCTTAGTTTATAACGATGTGTCGGTTCTTGGAATATTATCTCTGTAGGTAGACTACGTTGCAACTGATAAAAATAGAGCGAAGATCGTGTCCGATACACCGTGACAATGAGGAACACCTGATGGAATCGACGAAAAAAGCTCGTTCGCGCGCTCAGCCGTTCTCACCCGCGACGACCACGTGTTGCTCTCTCTCGGCTGCATCTGTGGAATGAACAGTTCGCTAACTGGGTTAGACACTATACACACTATAGTCTCGTTTGGATCTTAAAAAAAAAAGCCGCGAAATTTAATTACGTACTCTCGGTGAAGTAGGCATTTTATTATCGCGCTAAGCGAAAAGTTCCGCGCGGCGTGAAATTACAAGAAAGGCGCGCGATACCCCAACCGTGCGTAATTGCAAAGAAAGTGGTTCTTTATTTTTCGAAGAGCGATTCGGTTTGAAGTTGAGTGGCGCTCTTTTTCTTCTTTTAACTACGGTGTAAATGTTGTTGTTGAGTCGAGTAAAGGGAGAATCGTATAATTGAAGTTTTACGAGTAGAAAGTATACGAAACTCGCTTTATGTTGATATAGATCTTCCATAACCGTAATTACATATACCAAAATGGTATTATTTACTCGTGAGGCATCAAACACACAGACACTATATACACGTCATCCACTCAAAAAGCCATATCCTCTAAGGCGCGATAACTGAATATAATTCGAAGCGATCACTGCCTAATTCACCGGGACACTTCGATCCGTCATATCTCGATTTCGAGCCTAATACAAAAACACACCCCTATACAACATCCTTTGGACTCTCTCGACCCCCTGAGTTTTCCACGCGTGCGTTTGGAAAATTCAGAGATGCGGCTTCGCGATATCGACTATACTCCCTCCGATTACATCTCTTCTAGACGCGAATTAGAGGCTCGTGTATATATATATATAGAGCAGGGCGTCACACACGCGGCCCGGTTATTTATCATCTTCGCCTTAATTAAAGCAATCTCGACGTGGCGATCTTTCTCTCTCTCTCTCTGAGGAGGAGGTAGAATCGACCGCCGCATCGTCGACGCGACGTTGTGTTGTGTGTGGCCCTTAGAAAAACGCGGCTACTATACTTTTTCCCCGAACCTAATCGACTCGCTGCTGCTGCTGCTACTGCTTCTCGAGCTTTTTGCCTCTGGGTGGGTTAGTTTCTTTTTGGGACGGCTTGGTCTTCCTGGACTTTTTTTCTCTCTCTCTCTTTCTAGCTCGTGTATTAGCAGGGTCAATAAACCGACGAGGGGATCGACGAGCTCGTTAGGCAGATTGGGACTCGCCGATTGAAAATATTTCACTGCAGGAATGGATTTATATGTGTTTTAATATTCGCTATATAATAGACTGGAGAGTTTAGCTTAGGAATTAGTTGTGTGTGTGTGTATATAATTCATCAAGATCGCGATCGCCGCTACTTTTTCTCGCACAATCTCAGCAGTGTGAAACCGAGCACCTGTGAACTCTAATGGACTACTACTTTTTCACGCGATAAGAAGCGCCGCGACGCTTTTTCTGCGGAGAGAAAATCACGAGCCTTGTGCGTTATATTCCCGGGAATAATTTTAATACACCGTCGCCGCGAAAAAAGGAGGAGTAGATAAGAAGCGCGCGGTAAACGAGGTCGACTATATGCAATTTTTTTTTCTTCTCCTTGACATCTCGATTTAATCTGAGCAGGATTATCATCGTCATCTTGGTGCGATCGGCGTGAACGCAAATTTCGACTGACAATCTCACGGATATGATGTGTATATATATATGGGTTCGTTAGTGCTTTCCTCTTTTTTCTCATGTTTATTTTCCGCGAGATTGATTTTCACGCGTCGACGAGTGCGAATTCATTTGATTGCTTGACAATCGAGCAATTAGTCGGTATGAATACTTTTGTATGTATATACTCGAGTCTGATGCGCAGTTTATCGCTTTCAATAATGGCCGCAGTTGGTCTTTTTTCATATTTAAAACGTGTATATAACTCTGGTTTATTGGAAAATCGTATTACACACCTCGACATAATGTCAGAACAGCCGCGCGCAAATGGAAAAACTGACGGAATATACATGTGGTCATTACACGCACATATAGTCTTCGAACACACTGACAGCGAATTTTATCCTTGAACGCTGACAATTCCGGCCTGTGTATACATATGTATATATAGTGAAGGGGGGAAAGGTAATATCCTCTGATGTCTGAGGCCGGCAGAGCCAGTCCCTGTTTAATTGGAACTGGCGTTAGATTAACGCTCGTACATTGCGGCTATATAGCTATATACATGCCAAGGCTATATACACACATCGAAAGAAAATTAAACGAGCTATTAGCATAATCGCTGATTTTTCGTGTTCTTTTATATACACATAATATACTGCAATATCCGCATGCAAATTTTTCGAGGGAAAACATAGAGTTGAAGCCTGCTGAATCGGACGTGTATGGCTGGCTAAAGCCTTTTAGAATTCCAATCTTTTGCATTTCATAACTCTGTCAGCTGCACGGATGTACGCGCGTGTCTCTTTACATATGAGCGACGAGAGGCGATTTATAAGGACGCGACGTATAATAACCCTGCAAAAGCGCGCGTCGTCTATGGGGCTGACCAAACCCGGAGCTTTTCACTGCGGAGAGCGCGTATATATGTGAAATTTATAGGATGGCTATTCAGGACAGATTATTATGTACTTATTCGTGGAAATTATTACTTTTTTTTTAAATTAATGTACTTCATTCGACATCTCGCAGGAAAGTCACCGCCAAGGAATATCAATACGGACCGTCCGGAAACTTCGATCTATCCTCGTTTATATATATTAGTCGCCATCAGACTTTCCAGTCCGGAACTTCCTCCAACTTTTAACGATCACAGCCAGCTTTCAGTAGCAATGACGCGTTGATAATCGAGTACACATATTCCAAGGAACCATCATTTTTATCATTACCTCGACGAACACCATATACAGATCCCACCCCCGCAACATGTCCCAGCGGTCAGCACAGCCGACGCAATCAAGCCTTTGACGTCTCGCCACCGCTTGCAATATCGGCCTCTCGTGTATATATATACAGCACCACACACGCATACACACACACACACACACACACACAAAGGCCGATGTGTATAGTATATTTACGAGAGACAGAGACTAGGAGTAACACCACCCGCTGCGATCTCGCGCGAGAATCTTTGGCCTCTTTCGCACGCCGCAGGAGCTCCGGTAATTATGCTGCTACTGCCAAGGGATTCCACTACCGATAAATACATGCTTGCCCTTGTGTGTCTGTGTGTACGATGATGCAGTCTGACGACCTGTAGGGGGTTTCTATATGCTGATGAATGCGTCGTTGATGCGTTTCAGCTGGAAACTGGGTTTACGAGATTTCCTTGATGTGACGCGTGAAAATAGGCTTTTGTATACGCCTGGACTTGAGTGTTATATTATATAATCAACTGTTTATTCATCATCTCCGAAATAGACTGATGCTCAAACGCCGGCAATTAGGTATATATACAGAAGTGGCAATCGGGATGCTAATGGATTCTTTGCGTACACGAGATTCCTGAGCATCCGACAAAACTTGCTTCAACTTTTCCTTCGCTCCAGTCGTATATACACTTTGATCGGAGGGAACTCTCCTTTCGGAAAGTGCAAACAATTATACAAAGTGTGCGCGCGCGCGGGAGAAATAAATGCAGGTTTTCGAAAATACGCGCCGAGTTTTCAGCGAGTCGTAATCGGATTACTGCACTACTGAATAATTTAAACATCACAGCGCGCAAGTTTCTCGTTTTCCGACCTACTTCTTATTTCTATACAGTTCTTCTTGTAGTATAGGTCCCCTAATCCATATATACCATCGGCTGCTACTACTAGATTTTATTGTATACCGAAAGGAGCGAGAACGTCGACCTGGTGCAACGCTCGAGAGAAAACACCTGGCACGCAAACACATCGGCCACGCGATAAGCGCGTCAGAGAGTCTATACTATACCGACGCGCAAAACAGACATTATAACGAGGCCGACGATGCTTGCTCAGCGCGACTACATTATCCCTCTCTTCTGTGTGTACGTTACATATAGTATCTGCGGACTCTACTCCTCCTCGTGATGTCGAGAGATAATTAGGACTTAGCGCATCGAGAGCCGATTCTCATCGATATATATATAGAGAGAGAGAGAGTAGAGATCGCTAATTAGTCGCTGAAAGTTTCCTCCGTCAATACATACACCTGTGCACGTGTAGATTACGTCGATAACGGCGACGCTTTTGAGTCTCCGTTATCGCGTCGTCCCGGTCTACGTAATACAAGCTTATGTACATAATATGTACCTTCACATCGCGATGAATTCATTCGAGCAGCTGCGAGAGTCGGAAAATTGTTTGACCAATTTTTCGATGATTTATACCCCGCACACGCGGCTTTTAAAACCTTTATTTAGCGGCCGCGATGATTGATGATCCGGTGATTCTATATATACATATACACGTAATTGTACTACTATACTACTGTGTAAAAAGTTGAATTTAGTATACACGAGCTTCTCGAAGTTCGCGTATCTTAATGCAAAAGATCGAGAGATAAGAGTATATTACTCTCGGGCTATACTGTTTTTCACGAGGACGAGAAGTGATATTTCAAAAACTAATAAAGCGATCCCCAGCGCGCTCGCGCGCTTGTTTTATATACAGGCTCGTATAAAGCAAGCGCCTCCCAACTTTATTTTTTAAGGGTCTATATCTGCTCTTTATGTAAATATACAGCCGGCTATATACACCGCGAGACGTAAATTGTTCAAGTACTCACTCCTGCATTCGGAGTAGAGCCAATTCAGCGTTCATTAAATAAGAAAATAATTCGAGCATCCAAATAGACTCCCAGGAAATGAGACGAGTAATCGAGAGACACTAAAAATCGAAGCTCTCTTGGGGTGTATATGTATACAGACGCAGCGGAAGTGCAGAACCGGCGCAACCATAGAAACAAACAGAGGAAGGAAATATTAGAGCAATTACTGCCGGAGCGAATAACATCGGCAAACACACAAGGGGAGAATAACGATAAAAACGTATAGAATCCCGAATCGATACACACACACACACACACGAGAGAAAGACTCTCGAAAGATTAAAACCGGCGCAAAAAAAAACTATACTTCAGCTAAATAATCCGAAACATTCAATATCATCCGTATAAAAAAGCTTCAAAAATCCCGGTGTGCTACCAGGAGCTTGCGCAACAGCTCCTCTGTGTACACTCTCTCTGGAGAGATTTGGCCGGGCTCGAAACAGGGACGGAGATAGACGGCGGCCGGAAGATGAGGGCAAAAAGCGAAAGGGAAAAGAGAAAGAGAGAACCCCACAGTGTGCGCAACCCGGGCATCGATCGACCTGCTGATGCCTGGGAGCTGACTGAAAGGGACTTTGGGAAATAGCGGGAAGCTTCGAAATAGCCTCGGACGCGTATAGCCACGTGCTTTGTTGTTGTTGTTGTTCTCACGTTTTTTTTTTCGAGCTTCCTCACAAAGGGGATATACACAATACACGTTTTTCAACTCTGCGACTTACGTATATATATACGATTTTCACTAGGATCCAATAATCAGGATGAGAGAAAGAAAGCTTGCCATTAGCGGCGGTTAACAAGTTGCCGCTTTTATTAGACTTGCTTAACACGACGTTTTACAGCCGCAACTTTCAATGATGGTAAATATAGCGTAGCAGCACAGTAGCGGCGGCTTAGCGGTCATAAATAGGGCTCGCTCTGCTAATCGGAATGTTTACTTTATAAGAGCCCGAGTTTACACTCGCACACGAGTGTACACTCTCTCGCGGCTGGTTATCCTGCGCAAAGTCAACCGAAAGTTCGGTATAACTTTAAATCTGTGGAGCTTTACACTACATACAAGCTGCCGAGCTGTAATTGAGTTTACCGGATTGTCCCCCCCCCTCGAGTTATTTTTTTTTTCTTCCTCCGGTTTAAAGGGTTTAGCGAGGGAGTAAGTTTCTTTATTCGGAATAAGTTCTCCTATATAGAGTATAATTTTTTAATGGCTCTTAATAACATTTCTATATCTTTCTTTCGTGTATGGTGTGTGTAATTCTTAATGAATGCTCAGCTCTCGCGGGAATTCATTAAAATATCACGCATGCGCAGTTGCCTATGTGTGTAATACTGTAAATAAAAACGTTTGAAAGAAGAATCGAGATAGTATACGCTGTGTTTTGTCGCAATTTTCCCGGCGTGTATTATCGGACTTGTAACCTGTAATTATTAAAGCCGATGAAAATTATTGCCACGTCGACGCGTATAACTTCGTTCCCGTCAATAAGTGATGGCTCGATAAACCGGACACCGGCTTCTGAGTTATACACTTAATCGAAGTCTGATAATCAATATACAGCATTGTTTCGCGCGAGTAGCTGATCTTGGAAGATAATAATTGGTTGGAGTAATATAGCAGCTAAATTGATACGTATATATATGCGTCCTTGCGAGAAAATAGGACAAGACTGCACGTAGACAAGCTTCATCAGGATTTCAAAAGCTTTCCACTGTCCTCGCCTAATGCATGTATAAATAAGTGTGTACCTGCAGCGTTTCAATCTGCGGTGTCGAGCCGGTCACGTACAGCTATACAATCTGATATGCCTCCAGTTCTGTAATACACGCTTTCGGCTACAAATGACCGGCTCAGCGTATATACATGAGTCCTGCGAGTAAGTATTTTTCTCTCCAACCCGTTTTGTATATACAGTCTGAGTTATGACGGGCTTTTTCAGGTGTCTCGGGGGTAGAAAAAAAAGCTCTCCCAGGTGGATTAGCATTTTTTTTTGCCGCGCTTTATTACCGAAGAAGCGGGGGCTGTATCGGATATAGAAGTGGAACGCCGCCGGGCTTTATTGCTTCGAAAGTGAATTATACTCGTGTATCGTATATAGTCAGCTATTATTGCACTGGGATTTCGTCTGCGATTTCTAGCTTTTAATCATGCCTTTAAAAAAATTGATTGATTTCGACGTTGATCATATCTGTAACATCGTAGAGTGTATAAACTTTCTTAAAAGAGAGAAGCTGTGTGTGTATCTTAACGAAGCGATTTTTCCTACAGCGAAATGCACTTGGGGACATAAATATTTTACTCTACTCCATCGGACGATATTATATGTATATGCACCTATCGTCTCGTGTCTCTCATACACCCTCGTATACACTTCTTATCAGCGGTGACCATTAGCCGGCGATAAAGCAACGAGAGCGCGAGCGACGCTTTCATAAGTAATAAAGTAGATTTTATACCTACCTCGTGAAATATACCAACGAAAAAAGCGGGGGACAAGCGAGTTTACAAGAAAAGAAGACTATATATCGTACATATAACCCACTGCTCGCGCTCGAGCAAAGTATGTACATACATAGAGACAGGTTAGCGCAATAAGTTTCTCGCCGCGGAAACGACGTCGTTAGGCGGCTTGCCCGCAGGCGTATAATCTTTTAATCCGACGTAGGTATCTTCCTGGGGGGGGGGGTGTGTGTTGGTGGAAGAAAAAAATTTCTCATATACGGGTGCCGCGCGCTAAAATGTGTCGTACGCCAGTCGAGTAATCTTTGGCCATTAATTAGACTGATAGCATCTGTCTCGAGCCTGACTTCAGTCTCTATAGCTGTTTTCTTTCTTCTTAGCTTATACGGGGGGTATATACCTATAGTATAACTTTGACAGTCGGTTGGATCGACGCACACGCGAGCTTCGATCTAAAAATATGCGTCAACTGAACACACACAAGGGGGAGAACGCTTTATTCGACTATACCCTGAGATAAGATCTTATCTATCCTTCTTTTTTAATTTTACGATGTCGCGCGAGCGCGGGTTAATTATTTCTCGTGTCGCGCCGTTCGAATATAGCCCTACAGGCTGATTATGGATTTTTTTTTCTCCGTCCTCTGGGTTAATTCCGGCCTAGAAATAGCTAACGATAAGATAATGTCTCTCTCTTTCTTACTTATATACGTATACTACTGCTTATACACTTCTGACACCAGGTGTATATTAAAAGCATCAGAAGTGCAGCACCAAATGAAAAGTCTCGGCCGTAAAGCAGCATTATCTCCGCACTTAGTCGCTCTCTCTCGGAATGAAAAATAAAAAAAAAAGAACAGCACGCGTCTGCGGCGAAGTGCAAGAAAACGTGGAAGAAAAATATTGCCGACCCCCCCCCCCCTTGAAAAGGGAAATCTGAAAAACGACCGTCGTCGTCGTCGTACACCCGCTTGAGAAAAAAAACGTAGAGAAAGAGCTGTATCCTAGCCCCCCCCCTTTTTTTCCACGAATCTACCCCTGTTTTTCCTCGAGTCGACAAGAGGATTACGCGACAATGTGGCGGGGGAAAGTTTGACGCGAGGGAGCGCTGGCGCAGCGTAAAATCCTTTTTTCGAAATCCGGCTCTCATTGTCGTGAAATTGCTTTCTCGACGACAACTTTGTTGCCCGGGAGGGAAAAGTTTTTCAAGACGACGAGGACTGAGGAAGTTCACTCGATGGAATAATAAACATGCAGGGAAACGTCGAGAAGTCGTCGATTATTCGATGCGAGAGAGGGAGTAGTTGAGTGACGTAAGGGTTACGTGGGGTGTATTCCGTTACTTATAGAGTCTTGAGACATTTCGAAATATTTTGAGATAAACATATAGGCAGTTATAGCATGAGCGGACCAAGCAGCTCTATATAATATATATATCTGCAGTTTGCAGGCTAGACCACGTACACACAAATCAAAATCAAGTTTAGCTTAGAACTTTTAAGTTTTTCATACAAATTTTTAGTCATTTTCATTTGTTTGGTCTTAGAGTGTCTTTAAAACGAAGCTATAAAATTATCCATAACAATGAATGACGTCAGATTCAAAAGTTTCCAGAAATTAAATCGTCGAAGGAGATAACCGCCATCGATATTTCAATGATAATCTCATCAACAGTCACCGCACGCTCGCATCAAAAGATCCCTTCTCTCGCATAAAAAAACGAGAGACCGTCATTCCAAGTACAAACCTATACAAAGACAGCCAGTCGTCACTACCTATATACAAAGCCACGTATAGCTATAGAGGGGGACGACTGCAAGCCCATTTAAGTGGATTGCACGGTATTTTAGACTATACGACTCCCTCTCTCTCAAGAGAGAAACGAAGAGATTCATCCCCTCGAAGGATACCGCCCATGGCGAAAGAAAAGTAACAGCCCCTCTCTCTCTCTCTCTCAAGCATCAGCAGCAGGGAAATTAAGACTAGTTCAGATAAAAAGATAAATTGAGACGGATACCCGCAGTGTGCAAATGAAAAGCCCGGACGCTTTCTCAAAGGGAATGGCGTGGATTTCGAGAGGTTATCTACCCGTGAATTATGTATGGGGATGGAGAAATAGATCCGATGCAAGATTGGCGTATTTCTTTCAAGGGGAAAAGAGAAATTTTCTCATACGTGCGACGTAAAACTGTAAACGCGACGCGGAAGAAGGGGAGAACGTATAGACTCTCGTTCGGTACACCTGGCACTCCGTTCGTTACACCTAATATTAACTCGTATATACTGCATCAGGCACTTTGTGTTTTTCGGCGGCAATTACGCGAGAATTAATTGTGATGCACACACGCAAAGGATTTATTTTGGCGAAAGGCTCTCGTTAAAAATTTTTTCGATTCGGCAGTGCGCAGTTCCGGGATAAAACTGTCGGTGGAGGATTTGTAAGGCCGATTCTTTTCCACAGTTTGCTTTTTTTCCTGACTGATGTGTATATAGAACTATATGGAAAAATAATCTCGACCAATCGGTTTATCGAAAGCTGCACGGCGCTTTTAGAATTTCTCCGCGCAATACAGTTTACTGTCTATATACAAAACTTTTTCTCGAAAATCAACTTGACTGCGCTAATAACTCGATTAATCAAGCTCGATGAAGCAACAACTGTCCTTCGAAAATACACCCACACCTCAAATCATATATTATACGTCCGGTGTTGGCTATTCTTCACCTTCGCATCAGTCATCAGACATAGAAAAACCAAACACAAACCATATATCCTCCCACACGAATCGGAGATAACAAGGTCGACCCACTCGCATCGGTTACTCCCACGCGTGAATGATCGCAGCCACGGCAAATAATTAGAGCTCTATATATCGATCTCTCTGTTATATATGTATATACGTGGGACGTTGGCGACGACGACGCTTTAAAGCGCTGCCGGCGGGTCCCACCTGTTGCGAACTATATATGTATATGTAGAGCTCGCGGATCTTTCAGCTTTTTCCCTGCACGTACACGCGCGTCTCTTTTTTTTTCTTTTGCATCGGCGTGAAAACGTGTGGGCGTTACGTGCGTCGAATGGAAAAAAGAGTTGGGAATTGGCCGCGTGTCAACAAGTTATTTCGAAGCGATGGCAAATTGAGCCTCTGAAGTATTATATGACGGCCTTGATTTGGATACTCGAGCGTTGACCTGTACTACTTTTTCTTTTCTTGAAGTAATGAAGTGTATAACGTTTTGATTCTATTCGAGAATAAAATTATAGCAGTTAACCGGTGATATCCGATCAAAGCCAACAAAGCCTCGGACAATAATCTATTACCCAAGTTATATCGCGTTCTCGCTCGGTGAATAATATTTTCGAGCAGCTCAAGACACACCTATATACACAAGGATAAGCCTCGCCGACGTGCATAACGCGATTCCAAGGGGTTCGCAAACTCCTTGCGCTTGTATACCCTCGAAATTTCGCGAGGAGTTAGGTATTCTTCTCTCTCTCTCTCGATCGATCGATCGGGGTCAACGATACTTCGATTTACATCGAGAGCACGAACTCCGTTCTCTCACTCGATGATGCGGGCTGTGTGTCTATTGTATACGTTAATTTATACGTTCACGGTCATCTCGACGATTCTTCTCGCTCTCCGTTATATCAATACGTAATTCCGTCAGGTTATAATCCCGCTAATAGTCGTCGTTTAAAAATACAATCTCAGAGCACAATGCCATCAGTGATGTAGCCGTTAGTGTTAATAATTCATCAGCGGTGCGGAATACTATACAAGAGTAGCGCATCATCGATATACACACGCGAGCAGCTACCGCGTTCCTCCGCGAATTAATTATAGCGTCGTATCTGCAACAGCAGCAGCAACGCGTTGTTCTCTCGAACGTATATAATTGGCAAATCGAGCGTCAAGATATATATCTCTCTGTGTGTTCCTGCATCGATTACTGAGAAACACGTTAGACTCGCGTTCGCTCACTTGTAATAGTAGTCGCTTTGTAGAGACATGCCTCTGTCGCTCTTATTCCAGTCGCACGATTACTATTCAAATCGCCGAACGGATATACATCCGAATCTCAACACAAAGCTATAGTACACAAACGCATTATCTAAACGCTTCGGAGCCAAGACCATCATCTCCTTAGTCAATACCAAGGCATGTGTGCAGTACATACCTCTTCTCCCATATATATATCCATCGGTGGTCTCATCTCCGATAGCCAGCTCGAGGCTATACGAGAAACTACGTGTGTACTCAAAATTCAGCCCGCGAGCTATATATATACACGTGCATCGCTATCCCGTGGGAGAAATCGCACTTCGAGTCTCGAGGGAGAAGGAGGAGGCTTGATTTTATTTCGCTTTGCTTTCTGCGCGTTTTATAGTGTTTGGGAGGGGGGACATGATGGAAATGACGGAGGGAGAGATGCCTCCTTTTTTTTTTAGGCTGATGGTCGTTCGTGTGCACGCGCTCGGCTGGTTTGAGGGGAGAGAGTGTATATGCAGAGCGAAAGGAACTAGTCACGAGGCTCGATTGGATTGGAATTTTTGATTTTTTTTTTCTTTCGAGAGGGAGTCGAGGGATGATGAAACATGTCGAGATTAATAAAGGGGATGATTTTGGGAAAGTTTATGTTTCTTTTGAACGGTACGCTGCTCATTTTTTTTATTAAAAAGTATAGTCGGTGAATCTAACGAAACTAACTGTAAATCTGTATATTTAAATAGAAAAAAAAATCCGCTAAAAGGCTTTTCTCTCTCTCTGGCTCCATTATTAAACCCATCGACGA
>UCOJ01001198.1:0-39442 GCA_900474305.1 Cecidostiba fungosa | reverse complement strand
GGCTACGAGAGCGGCGAATACTGCGATCTGAAATTTCACACGAACTTTAAAATTTCTATACTGTCGAATTCAACGTTTGGTTTAATTTAATCGAGCATTCAATAATTTTTTGAATTCAACACAAAAACGTTTGTTTTGATCGAATAAATTTAATCTGCACAATTGCAGAATTATATCACGAATTTAGATCACTTGTTATTACTGCACTATCACTATAATATACGTACCGTCTTCATGATTTTCGAGAGTTTGAGAACTGCGAAGTTCCGAATGGGACGAGAAGACGAGAACTGAATGTAGTCAAGTGCGTGTTGGGCTTATTTTATACTCGGCTCGTCGGGATCCTCCTACTACCGAAAAAATTTCTTTTGCCCAAAGGCAATATAGGTACTGTAACACTCGTAGTTCCTTTCTTGCCGTTCACCTCCCATCCTTATAACTTTTGGATCATCTTCACTTCGAACTACAGCCTTGTGGTATATGTAAGACTTACTTTCCAACATATTAGATAATGCGATAAAAAAAAGCTTCGATCGCCGCGAGTCTCTATTATTTGACATGTGTGCGTGTCTGTATCTGTGCGATGCAGCCTCAATATTTTTTGGATTCGTAATAAAGTCCTGCTATAACTAGGTAATATGCCAATCGGACCAAATGTATACTCAAACGCGCTTATGTAAGGAACGTTATTATAAGCCGTAAATGAGAATATTAATTTTTTGGAATATATAACTAGTTTAAACAAGGCAGTAAATTATTTTATAGTTGAAATATGATTGGTTTACGACTTGATTTAGGTAATTGTCACTGTAATCGTGAAAAAAAAACGTTATTGATTCCTTACACAATCATCAATGTTTTCTGGCACGATATTTATTTAACGTTGTTTTTTATTTCTAAAATTCGTGAATATTAAACGATAATAAATTATATGCTCGTTTAGAACATACGTGTGAGTAATTTTAATTCTGTCTACAGGTATAAGTATACCTTGTAATGTATGATTTACGATAAAATTAGACCAGTAGCAAAATATAAAAAATAAATATTTCAATCAAAAAATAAGTTGATAAAAGCTCCTCCAAACGTCTCGTCAAACGCTGAAAACTCATAAGTATAGATTTATATTATGCAAAATGTCCCAAAATCTTGTGTAAGAGCTATACACAAGTAAGCTCATTCTATTACTTATATTGTCACTCCCAAAGAAGACGAGCACATTTCAGAAAAGCCCATTTTGAACTGTCATTTTTAGAGTACCAAAGTAAAATAAATGTACCTATCCATCAGATCCTGATAAACTCCAGGTATCACGGATAAACGTGTACGTTTATACGGTTTATAAAGGCACTGATGAATTTCTTTTTATATTTAGCTTAGGGGCTTTGAAAACAATATATATGCACACACGTAAAAACCTCATATCAGTGTATGACTGACGATTATTGAAAAAAAACATACTTAAATAACCTACAAATCATATGTAATATATTAATTGAATTGTTTCTTTATTACCTGTATCTTAAAGCAGCACGTCTGCACGTTAGTTAGGCCTACTTGTTGCTGCCCTTGCTCGTATTTTTTATCTTTATTTGCTGTACACATATAATTGTCTCATATACATACATGCTATGCACAAGTTACAGTTCCTGCTTTTCTCAATCCACATGACACCTCTCAGTCTCACGATGCATCAATCGTCATCTCTTTATGAACATGTTTTCATTGTTATAACAGGCACGCACTAGTCGCACAGAGTTTTAGAATTTCAAACACTGCCTGCCATCTGTCGCCTGCCTATGCAACCATTCGCCGCAACAACAGCTGACACGTCAAATGATCGCGAATCGGGATAGAGAATATACCACGGCTGCACACGCACAATATATCCAAAACGAGAACCCCGGTATACGCAATTGAGGATCAGCGAGACTCGCAATATGTTTACATATCGCTTTCATAACTTTAAAACAGTCTTTTACAGAGCGTGAATTATACAAGAGAACATGGTTTGCCTCACTAAACCATGGACTCATCTCGCGGTGGTAAGCTCTTATTTCAATATTTCAGTCTTTTTTCCTCCTTGTGCTATAGGTTAGGCTTCGTCAAAACTTAAATGCTTTTTTCACTCTCTCTCTCTCTATTTTCAGGTCATCGTATATCGTATGTCATAGAGCGAAAATCAGTATTTATGCGTGAAAATGCCTCGATTAACTATGTTGCCGCGAACTTCGCGGATCGTTGCTCTATGTTCGGCAGCAAACTTTATCAATGCTGCGGACAGAGTCATCATGCCTATTGCCATAGTCCCCATGACCGATGAGTTCAAGTGGAACCTTCACTGGCAAGGATGGATTCTCTCTGCGTTTGCATTTGGCTACTTTACAAGCCAGGTATGTATTTTGTTTAAATTAAACGAATCTATACTGTTTTTTTGCTACAATGCAAATTTTCCTTTACCTAGATCATTGGAGCCAGTACGGCCAATCGTTTTGGATGCAAAACTGTTTTGATGGCAGCTGTGCTGCTTTGGTCGATAAGCACAGTCGTAACGCCACTCCTAGCACAGTCTATTCCATTACTTATATTAACCAGGGTGATTCTTGGTCTTGGTGAAGGCCTAGGTAAGAAGCAATGTTTCCTTGTTCAATCTGGTCATAAAATTGAACATCTTTACTGAAATAAACAACTTGTTACAGGTTTACCCGTGATATTCCACCTATTTGCCCATAGTGTGCCAGTAGAAGAGAGGTCTCGAGCATTTGGATACCTAGTTGCTGCAGGATCTGTTGGTCAAGTTGTGGCATCAATTGTAAGATAATAAATTCACAACAATAAATTGTGGAAATATTTTCAAATATCAATAATAACCTTGTCTATTTAAGTTATGTCCGCATTTGGCATGGCAAACTGGATTTTATTTATTTGGATCAATTGGTATCTTATGGACTATGCTATGGTCAATACTATATAAAGAAACTAATTCACAGGATGAAATACCATTATTTTTACCCAAGGTACTTCAATGAATTTAATTAATAATCCAGTAAGCTAGAATAGTATTAATCCTTTGATTTTACAATTAGGTATCTCAAAATCGAGCTTTACGATGGACTGAATTTATTACTCATTGGCCACTCTGGGCCTTATACATAGCACATTTTGCTATGAACTGGAGTAATTACATTATTATGCAATGGTTACCAACTTATCTATCGAGAAATTTATCAGCCGAGAAAGAAAGTATAAGCTTAACAGCTTTACCATATATTGTCAATTCACTTATTGGCATTGGTAAGTGTCAAGGATTTAAATTTTCAAAACCGCTTTAACTTAAAAATTTACTCGACGAAAATTTATGTTTTTTATCTAGCTGCGGGACATAGCGCCGACAATCTCATACAGAAACGATGGTCAGTCTTGTCTGTAAGAAGACTGATGACTAACATTGGTTTAATTGGTCCAGGAGCATTTTTATTAGCTTTTTGTGCAGTTGATAACTTGTTACTAGCAGTGATGTAAGTTTTACCAGTCAATAAAAGTATTATTTTTATAACACAAAACATACAAAATCTGCAATCAAATTTCATGTGCAGATTTGTCTCAATATCAATGGGATTATGTGCATGCAACTCTTCTGGTCACCTAAGCAACCATGCTGACGTTGCGCCAAATCATGCTGGTATAACATTTGCGGTATCCAACACTATTGTAAGTACTTTGATCTCCAATGCGTTTTTATTCCCAAACTTTGTCGTTATAAAAAAACATTGTAACTCTAGGCAACAATACCTGGAATTTTATGTGGACCACTTACTGCTGAATTAGTAACTGCATCACATGGTCGATGGATGCCTGTATTTGTTTTGGCGGCAGCGATCAATTTTACGGGAGCCATAATTTACCAAAGTCACAGCTCAGCGCAGCCAGTATTGTGATATACACAGATACGATCAGATTGGACGATCGACTCGCCAAATCCTCTGAAGGAGCCTAGTGTTTACTAAATGGAGAGCAAGGAACTTTGAGTGTCTTAATAAAACTCGAATTTCGACACGAATGTTTGGTACAAAAGAAAAGAAACAAACAAAAAGATATTCGTTAGGCATATCATGCAAAAAGACATTGGAGTGTTAAGAAGATTTAAATCTTGACAAGATCAAACGAAAGTACGATCCATTAGTTCGTGATAAAAATGAAACCTATCTTTATTTTGCAGAAGATTTTTGTATATTCTGTGACAAAATGACGTGTACATAATATAAATTGTAACATCGTAAATTACATTTTTTAAAACGACCTAAATTTTTAAAGACTATTTTGAGGTGCTATAACTTTTCATGTTATATTAGTTCCTACCATAAAATATACTTTTTCAACTGTAGTTACGATTAATTTGAATAATATAATAAGAATGATACACAGAAGTACAATTATTATTATTAATTTTCTTTATTTTCTGACGACTATTACATGCAGGTTAATTAAATGAAAGAAGGTTAAGGAAAAAATAAAACTTACTAATTTAAACCGCAAGATTTTCTCAAGTATTCAGACTTGTATAATTGCGGAAGCGCGTGATGGTCCGTTGTAAGATTTCTGGCAAAGTTGGCAGAAACAGATGTGCCAATCTGACAAGAGCTATCGCAATTTTGTTTTGTAAAAGTATTTGTCAAACCACCTGTTGGAGATTTCCTGCTTTTGTTCAATGAATTTGTATTGTCTTCGTTGCAATCAATTATTCCATTGTTATTCGTTCTAGCATTTTTCCATACATTTTTAGAAATATTTAAATCCGCAAACCTGTTGGCTGCGCTGTCTATATCAGAGTAAATGCTTTTTATCGGACTTTTATACGTCGCGCTATCCGACGAATTGTTTCCCTCGTTTGTCATCCTAAAAATAGATTTTTTTAAAATACCGTCAACATTTCCAGGGAATTCTTTGAATTCTTTTAAGGTGTTATCGTCGGCGTAACAAGTGTCCATCATTTCAGTATCATTTTCTAACGAGGTTATTTCATTGTTGTCTCCTCTTTCGTATGCAAACTTGGCGTTGTCATATTCAATAATTTTGCTTGCTTGCTCATTTTTTAAACTGTCCAAACCAGTGAATGAACGGTAGAAAGTTTCAACTTCTTGAGTTGATTTTTCGAGAGATTCGCATAATTTTGCAACGTGACAATCTTGACTTCGATTCAATTTATTTCTAACATCGGTCGAGCTTTTATTGTTAGTTATTTCTTGCCAACTAATTTTTGTATCTCTTAATTCTTTAGTTATCAATTGATTGATTTGTTTCTTTTGAGATCTAATACTTTTTAACTGTTTCTCAATGTCCGACCATTGAGAAGATTTTGAAGTTGCACTGCTTTCTTGATGCTTCAAAACATCCGAATTTGTCTTTCTACTTTTATTTTGATCCGTTGATAAAGACCTTTTAATACCTAAACTAACAATTAAATTTCATTTTTATCTCTCAATGTATAAAATGTTTTATTGTTGTTATTTTGAGCGATTTGTACCGTCGGCATAATTATCTTGTTTTTCCTTATAATCGATTACATCACTTGCCACTTCGCCAAATGTATACATGTATTTCTGAGTAGCAGAGATCCTTTTTATTGGTCTTTTATGTTTTTGTACATATTTTTCTGTTGATGCTTTTTCTCGCGCCTACAATAATGTTCATGGTTATACGTACGTTTTACAAATTATTATTACCGATCTATAAATTTATTTATTTTTTAATATCAGATCATACAAAATATTATCTCGTACAAAAAAAAATTAATTTTTTGTATTAATTTACTGGAATAATTTGAGACTTTATATCGCTATGCAATTAATCTTATCATTCTTTTCTTTCAATCGATTTTACCTTGTGATCTTTTGAGCAAATCCGCTTTACAGCTGGAGTTGTTTCATCCGAGGCCATTTTTTCTGAGCTTAATTTAGAATCATGCTTATCTCCACTATCTTTTGGTGTATTATCTGCTAATTGATTCTTAGCACTTTCTTTTGATCTACGCCTTGAAAATGCATATAATTATGGAAAATTACAATCTGAATTGATGAAATAATATATTTAATTAAATTGAACTTACAGGCTATAAGTACTTGTTGCAGTGTAAGCTCTGATGACTTCTTTAAATTTTTCACAACGTTTAAGATTTAATAATTTGTCACTGTCTTTTGTAATTATCAGTGGTTTCTTAGCATTTGAGGTTGAACGAGATTTTTCCGTCTCACTAAAAATGAATCGTCAAATTACAAATCATTTGAACCAAAACGATACAAAAAAGTTATTATCAATGTTACATCTTTAATTTCTCTTTATTATTGGCTTTTAACTCATTGTCGGACTCCGTTATATCGTCGTCTTTTAGGAAAACAGTGAGAGCATTAATTCGTTTATAATTTTCAATTGAATCGTAAATTTTTGTTGAACCATCCAGCGCCTTAGATTTTGATGCCGATGATGAATACAACTTGCGATTCACTGAACTTTTTCCTTTTGCGTTCGCCAGTTTTAAAAGTCTACCACTTGAGATAAACAATAAAAAAAACTATTAATATTTTTATTGATCTAAAATACCACGACCAACCTCTTATGCCCAAAGAGAAAACAGAACGGAAGTTATTAGCGATTCAGAAAGAAAACATTACATTTTTTCTATATTAATGACACTTCAAGTAGTCAGTAGTTCTTGATCGAACGTTTATAATTCGAGCAATGTCATTCTTAATTAACACATGTCGATGAAGATCACACTACTAATTTAATGATAAGATATGCTTAAAGATTTTAATTTGTAAACCTAAAAAAAGGTAGGACATCTTTAGGATTATTAATTCAGTCTTTATTCATAACTATTTAATTAATACATTTAGAATTCTGGATATTCTATGCATAAAAAATCATAATTTCTTGTAAAATATTTTTCTAAATATGTATAATAGTACATAATTCTTGAAAAGACTGTTTAACTAAATACGCAATTTTACAAAGAATATTAAAGGATAATTTTGTAAGTCCTTTACAAGTAGTCACCAGCATCAAGACCAGCTCGATGTTTTGTTTTCTGAAAATATCTACACATTTATATTATTTTTATATTAATGACTTATATAAGTTATATTGCACGTACAAGATTTTAATTTTGAATCAATCATATTATTAAGAAAATGTTTTCCTATTTTTGCAGGAAGGGTTGACTATTGTCATTAATTTCATATCGCAGTAATAATACCTAGAAGACAAAATGAACACGAAATAAGATTTTAGCATAAAGCTTAAATTATGGATCACTATATTATGTGTACCTGTCTTGTAAGAGATATATTATTACTGTATTTATTATACACAGGCATTTTTATATATGGATAATCTTTTTCTATTGATAATACTTTTGGCTTTGAATACTGAAGCATTCAAGAAACATCGAATGATGAACATAATAATTACAATGCCTGTATGTACATATGTTATTGTGATATAAAGAATGTTTTATCTATTTATTAATTCAAATGGAAGACTAAAATATTTGTTCGGTGTATTTGAAATATATTCGTTCTCCAAGTAAAAATACACAACTAATAATCATCATTTGACGGACGGATAATAAATAATGTTTATATGTAGAAAGATAATAATCCAGTTTATATTAAGATATACAACATTCTAATCAAACAAAATAAAATTATAATTTGCTATTTCAAATAAAATATGATTGTGTAACAATAACGACATTTTTAGGAGGTCGGCTAATTTTCAATGCAAATAAACCGAATTACCATGAGGAGAATAAAAACAAACAAGTAAGAATGTATCATTCCGTGTTGAAAAAGTTGTGCAACGGAGATAATGTCATTGATATAAAATAAACATATTGAAAATTGTATAATACAGTAAATTTTGCAACATAGGTTCATATATTAACTTATTTAATCGATGATGACAATTCAGTTTATTGGAAAAAGTAGTATATTTATATTTTATTAATAAAAGAAACGTCATGATTCACAAAACAATTTTAAGTGTATTAAAAAAATTTTGCACGACATTTAACCATACGAATGTTGCGATTAATGTATGCAACTCTGATGACACAAGAACTCAGATGAAGGTATTAATTAAAAAAAGAAATTGACGATTACAAAGCGAGTAATGGTTATTACTTTCATCAAAATAACTTTTTCTGTATAAAAAATACACTGTACAATCGAGTAATCATCAAACAATGAAGCGAACACCTGTTCGGATCACGCATAAATAACAAAATTTATACAAGAATAAGAGAAAGCTCGAACCCAAAACAAATTTAGAGAGTACGTCTTTTAGTACAATATAGCACCGCATCTTGTCGAAGAAAAAAATAGTCATGGTGAGCAGCTCTCATCATCATCACTGTTGCTTGGTTCTAACTGCCTCCTGGGGTAGGACGATGCGTTTGGTGAGGTAGAGCGGTGTATTTGGTTCCTTCTTCGGACTGCCATTGTCGTGGAGACAGTCGTTGATGAAGCTGCATACTGTGCTTACGTAGACATCGCGGTAGGTGTTGAGGTGCTTGACGTGGGGTGAGCCCGTGAATTGGACCAACTGCGTGCGCACGCCACGTTCTGCGCGTCGGCTCGCAAACTTCTCTACGTCCTGATGTGCAAAGCAGAAAATCAATGAATTGGCTGTTGTTTAATATCAGACACTGACTTTCTAAACGCTCGCTCGATTACGAAAGTGCATAGTGCAGTATCGTATATTATATTCAAAACGCGTCTAAGATGTTGCTAACAATGCTTACTTTCCTTCCGATTAGCCATGCTATAAGTATTTTAATTATATAACTACAACTAATCATCGCCACAGCATTAAATTTTCTTTTGCTATATAACACGTATACCGCGCATATATACGGATGTCGAGTAAAAAGTCATTCATATGCAAAAGCTGTGGTAAATGAAAAAAAATGATTAAGAACTTTGTAAAAAGCGCGTTAAAAAGCAATTGAATAATTATTCCTTTCGTAGAATCCCGGCGCATATTTTTAAATATTTGAATGTTTGAACAAGTTGTTATAGTATAAAAGTAGTAATACTCACAGACGCGCGTATCAGCGAGTCGACATCCGAGTACAGAAATATCTGCGGCCAGGAATAGGGCTCCTGCGTCAAGGCTATGGGATCAGATTTAACTACGTCCTTTCTGCCCAATGCTCGAAAAATTATTATCTGCGAAGCAAACAGTTCAACGACATCACTCGCATATTGAATCTTCAAACATATATTCGTCGAAATCGATGATGAGTATATTTTTAGGCTTGCAAAGTGTATGAGTCACAATATATGTTAAGTGCAGTGTATATATAATATGTATATACCTCGAAATACCAGATGAACGAAAAGAAAAGTGTGAGCGCGAAGGAGAGTGGGACGCTCGTCAAGGGATGTCCACCAATTATCGCTTTCAAGGCTTTGAACAAACTCGAGACTCGGTTTTCTCCCGGCGAACTGTCGAAGATGACACCTTTCACCTGAAACAGTCACCGAAATCTCTTTAAATTATATTTAAGCTTCAATGCGATATATCTCTCTCAAAGTGCATTGAAATTGTAAGCACAAGACCGAAAATAATATCTACTGATTATACGAATCTGACGAGTACAAAATATATGAATGAGCTTTTTGTATTATCGACTAAATGATTGACATGTATTAGGTATTCAAGCACACTATTATAGCATACGACTCAATAAAAAGGATAAATTAAACAACTTGAAAAAAAAAATTCTTGGTCTCGCGATAAAAATACTGTATACCCTCGCCGGAAAAGCCGGTCAATACTGCATCACACACATACACGAGAGCGCATACATATATTGCTTGAATGAACTCGACCGCGTCGACGACGGAAGACAGCAAGATATAATAATAATAAAGTATACCTTGAGCGGCGAGCCGGCTTGTTGCATCGCGCGGCTGATGTGCTGATAAAAAATTGCCCCTCCATTACTAAACAGGTGGAAAATGACCGGGTGTTCGTCCAGACACTTCTCTCGGATCAGCTGGATGAGACGTCTGCTGACACGCGGCAGTCGGTCCTGCCGCCAGAGGACATACTTCATCGGAGCCGTGCAGCGTAGTGTGATGCAGCTGGAATCAGTATTATTATTTTTTTTTTTAATACGTCTAGCGTGTGATACGTTCAATGTCGAACTTTTTCAGGGCGGCAATAAGGAGAGGGACATATCATTTAAATTATACATCAGGGCTACCGGATGTTGCGCAATTTTTTTGCACTGATAATGAGCGAGCGATATTTAAATTATATTATATCTTACGTAATCCGGTATACGAGTGTCGTCGTTAAAATTTGATGGTTATTGGCTCGAGATTATGCATAGGTTTGTTATACCGAGAGTACATAGAGTTTCATTCAGTCAATGCGCTCTTCCGTTTTTCATTATAGAGTGTGCGGCTAGAGAGGGTTATAATAATCGTTCCTGCATCGTTCGTCAATCGTCAGCGTCAAGGAAAAAAGAATCATTTACTAGATAATGTGGATCGCGGATTTTTTGCGCCGCCAGTGATCTATTCCGAGGCAAAAGAAGTAGTTGCCTATTGCGCTAAACTCGTTGGAAATTTTGCAGTTCAATATATAACTCTTTCAATTTCACATAATGAATCACACACAAACACACTATGACAAAGTGCCTTTCACGAGCAACAGTCAAGAGCTTGCAGCGAAAGCTTTACAGCCGCACACTCCTCGGTATAACAGCTATACCCTCGCATTTACATTACAGCAGCGCAGCAATTGATCAATAATTGCCCGGTCTTGATTCCGCGTATAGCAGGCTTACCTATAAGTGATGCAAAAAAAAAATTGCAAAAAAAAACAGTTAAACAAAATAAACGCACCTTCTCTCCTCGTAGATAGCACTGTACTTGGCAAGGTACTTGTCCTGACAGCCGGCCCATCCTAGTAGAACAACAAGGGGTCTCTTCTGTTCCTCGTAAACGAAGACAAAGTCATCGACGGACCTGACGGAGCTTGCAGCAGAAACGACGGCCGGCTTTGCCGCGCCCGGGAACGTGAAGTTGTACTCAAACTCTTCCCGCTTGGCCATGTCGACCGCGGGACAGAGAGCGACTTCCTCCCGATGTCTTTCCGCGCAACTGATGCCTCGTCTCTCTGGTCGTCTGGTGCGCGAATAGAAGCGGGACTCGGGAGGGTTAGCCATACGCGCCCCACCACTGCAACCGCTCTGTTGGACGGTTTAAGTATAAGAGAGAGAGAGAGAGACAACTCGTCGTCCTCGTCGCTACTGCTACTGCTGCAGCCAGTCGCTGATCGATACCTATATAAAGGGGTCGCTTGTGCTTTACAGAGGATATTATAATAGGCGTTAAGTAGCATTGTTGTTATATACTTATGCTCCTGTATAATCGTGTCGCGGGAATAGTTAAGATCGAGGATGTTTTAGGATTATAAACTCACGGAGCTTTTTGCTGAGCTACTTAGCTGCGCAGGTTATTTCTGAAACAAGTTTTTTAAAACGCTCTAGTCGCGCCTCTGTCGGGATGATTCGGTACTTTTGCTGGCGAACGAGTATATACGTATAGAGAGTATAGTATAGATGAGAAAATCTACAAAAAACATTCATTCAATATGAGCCTCTTTTCTTGTATATACTTCAATTCTAGCGATACGAAATTTTTGTCCTATCCTCCATTGTATTAGGCATGTTGAATATATGCCGTTGAACAATGCTTACTTTTCGTTAATGTTAAATCGTCATAAGAAATTTTTAGTAATATCCTAATGTAAGGTATAATTTTTTTTAATTTTGTAGGCGCTACAGCTGAATTTATTTGTGCATTTTTTTGAATAATTATAATGAGGTGTATGAAAGAATAAACAAACGTTACTGGATGCATGCATGTTGAAAATGAACAGCGAATATGCCTGTATGGTCTGAAGAATTTCATTGCTCGTGAATATATAAGGTGTATTCTTGAAATAATAGTATATTGTGTACTAAGGGCGCAAAGTGGGCTTTTTTAAACCGAGTGTGAACTACACAATATACATGTCATTTCATCGGAACAGCGATAATTTACTCATAGGTACCTATACATGAAAATTTCAAAATGAAGGTGTAACGGAACATGTAGGTATACTTAAAACAAACAATAACAACCCCATGGTCCAACCTATATCGATTAAGATAATTACTTGTCGTCAACTATCATTGTCAGTAAAACGAACAATACCTGAAATACCTATAATCAATTGAATCGATCGACAAACAAAAAATGTTCAATTCCATGGCTATAGTTCGGGCTTGAATTATATTACATCGCGATCGATATTCCATCTAAGAAGCATATAATTATACAGACGGTCATTTAACCAATAAAAGCGTACCTATACATACGTCTTTGGCCAACGACTACTTCCCTTTTTCTTCCTCTCTCGCATAATACAATAATCGTGAGAGGTAAATTTCGCGAGCCATCATCAGAGCGCGCATGCATTGCGCTCAGCATTGCGATGACTTTAGCAGCGTGTTAAGCACTAATCACGCAAAGATGCTGAACGCGAAGCGATGCTTATCTGACGGAAACACGCGATAACAGCTCGCTGATCGCGGTGATGTCATGGTATAATATAGTCTTTTGAGTTGCGCGAAATCCTTACGCCGTACTTGCAAGCTCGTTTTATTATAGTTATTATAGGTGGGTATATGTATTTACTTTTTTACAATTCAGGTATTCGCAGCTGCGATATACAAAGGCTAATATAACGTAATAGGCGGTGCGCGCGATTTGCTTTGCGCTGCGAGTGTTTTGGTCGTATTGAAGAACGAATGAAACTACAGCAGTGAACGTTTTTCTCTTTGGAACAATGAGTAGACAGAAACTAATATATAATGCTGTGTTATATATGTTTCATAGATATAGGTAATATGATGCAATATTTTAATTTTACACGTAAAGTGATTTTGAAATCCTTTTAAACTCGCTAGTGTTATATATAGAGGTGTCAGAGAATGGCAAATTTTCGAAATAACAAAGATTTTCAAAGCTTTTTCTGACGCGTGGATCGAGGTACCGCGACAAAAATTCAAATTCGTACTTAGATGCCAGGAAGTTCGATATTTTTCAGAATTTTTAAGTCTCGGGTCTCCCAAGGGTCTCCAGGATTTCAAATTTTTTCGATGCTTGCTCGCTTATACGGTTCGTGCCGCGCAAAGTCAATTGACATTATTTATAGGCGACAAAATGTAATTCTGAAACGTCAGTCAACTTTTCAAATAAATACTTCCTTTATATAGTAGACTGCAATATTTTAATAAAACAGTAATAATGTAATATGGTTTATTATTTTGTATGCAATCAAAACTAATTTACCAAATTATCATAATAGAGTACGAAGAAGTTGTTATTTCGAACGTCCTTTTCGGTTCCCGCTGACGGCCTGCTTTATTTCATAAACTCGACGTAAACTGAGCATAAAAGAGTCCAATCGATAAGTTGAAGGAGTTCCATACTAATACGCAGTGCCCCTTGTAATAATAATCGAGTTTTGGCACGCAAACGCAACTGCGATTGCTATCAATAATTAAATGATATTTTCGAGAAGGACCATACCGGATTCGCGTATCTAAAGTATTATAGAGGTAATATAACTTTCAAATCTATATGAGTCACGATCAATAACGGAACAAACATGAGTTTTTTTCGTGACGTCACCGTGATATCATGGCATGTTTTTTATGTCTAGTGCCTGAATATAATACATTTTGTATACTCGTATGTATACATATATTCAGGCACTTGATGATTACACAGTAGCGGGGGTACTGCACGTATTTGTTCAGAGCCCATATTGTTAAAGTCTCTAATAATAATGTTCCCATGAGTTAGAGGAGGAGTATATATATAATTATAATCTATGTTCGCAATTTTCCTGACTATAAAAAAATATGACAGATTTAAACGCGCGCCTCTGAATCATGAACTTTGTTACAAAACCATAAGGATTATAATATCCTTCCGACAAGTTGAGATGCGGCAAAACGATATGCAATTAAAATCAATCAGTCGTCCGCATATAAGTACAGCCCGTACAAATTAAAGACCATGTTTGCGATCCAAGTAGTTCAAACCAAGAGCAAACGATATTCTTACAAGATATATCACAAATGATATGAATACCAAAATCCTGCATCGATCGAGATGAACGTAATCTTGAAATTTAAAAATGCGTCAGCTGTCGGTCGCACCCGCACATACACAAATATACATGTATATATATATATATATAATAACCAGACAAAAACAAACATCGCTATAGAACTATACCAGCCGCAAATCGCTCGCGTCTTTCCGGTAACTCTCTCGGCACTTTGGTCTTATTCCCACTTCTCTCTGATGCGGCGCGCACGCGCGCATTCTCTTTTCTCTCTCTTTCTAGACCGCGTATACCTATATAACACACTTATAAGTATAGCTTATATATAGGTACATGTATACCTACTCTATACCACAGCAAATAAGCGTTCCCCTCTCCTGCGACGATGACGTAGCCGCCAAGGCGGCCGGCGGCAATCCGGCGCCTCTGCCACAGTCACTCGCGACGCGCGATCCCGAACACAGTTCCCGAAATTCATTACGATATCTCAACTTCACTCAACCGCCCATCAAAATGGTTCTCGAAGTCAAGACCGCCGTAAGTATAGCATAACGTATACGATATATATGCCATCCACTCTACAATCGCGACCATCGATTTCGGAGTGGTCATTCTGTAATATAAGTACGATATTGTACCTGTACGCAATATATCTATAACGACACTCGCTGGAATTCCCGCGCGCGAAATCGAACGTAACCTTGAGAGGCAAGAAAAATGGAACGTTATACGCTCGAGTGCGGCGACTACTTATCGCACGGCACGCACAACGCGCGCCTCGCCCGCGATCAAAACCTGCGATAGAGTCTGGGCAATATAACGTGACGACTCTTTTTTATCGCGTCCACGTATTATACATCTATACAGAGCACAACGCGCCTTCTCTGGATCTTTCTTCTTCGATACCCGATGTACTTAAACTCCACGTGAGAATTCAAGTGGCGTCGCCTCTGCAGATGCTACGGACCTACAGCGAGTTTCCGGCATGTGTGTCTCCCTGTCGTAAAACACACGGAGCGCGTGGCTTATACTTATTACGTATTACGCGAACACTTCGGCCGCCACCGCCGCCGCCGCTGCTGCTGCCAACGCTTATTACTTTGACGTGTTCCTTTTTTCCTTGACGACACCAAGTGTAATGCTGTACTTACTTACTTACTGTATGTGTACACTGTGTGAACGCGTATTGCGAAATCCGCACGAGTGTCGCTGTATTGGGTGACGACGATCAGCTGCAATCAATTATAACGTCGTCGGTATACTTAGGTTGTGCGCATCAGCGAGTACAGTCATGGTCCGGAAAACGTGCGTCGTCAGTCCACTGGATTTTCCGCATTCAATAGATAGACGTATTGTCGCGATCGGGAGATGACAATGCGGAAAACGAGACACAACGTGCTGTGTGCTCCGAAACGTTTTTTGGAGTAGTGATTTCATTTATTATTTATTGGGAGACGGGTACTTAATATCGGATTGATTGAAATGATGCACTGCCTATTAATAGGGCCAATGAGCAAGGAAAATGCCTGTCTTTTAAGTAGCCTGATATTTATAGATTTTGTACAATGACTTCATGTGAGAAATTGTGTCTTCTTAGTTGGTTGTGTAAAGTAGCTTCCAAGTGTATGTATATGTATGTATGTACATACATACATACACTTGCTCTCTCTGGCTGGTCAATAGCAGTGGGAGAGAAAGAGAGAGAGAGGCCTACCTAACTGGGTCATTGGTTCTGCTTTGCACAAATCTTGGATATATGTATAGCTTAATCAGTCTGAACATGCTGCAAATGTGACATATGAATGAATGTGATGCAGCTGTTGTTTTGAAAAAAATTTCCAATACCTATAGGCCTCTTATCTCTCTTAGAAATTCTCAAATGGGTTACTCATTGCTAATAATGTAAGAATTTCACTGCACCTGATACAATGTGATTTCGGCAGTTTTTTATCAGCAAACTGTGTGCTTTATCAGGCTGCTCACCTTTTTTCATTATATAACTTCAGCAGAAGAGTCATTAAAAAGACAGTTAATCTTTCTCATAAATTTTCACCTGACTCAAGATTTGATTCAACAAAGACTTAATATGCAATCCGCCATTAAGCGAGTTCTAAATAGTAGAAAAATGTTGAATGGTATTTCCAGAAGAAAGCATAGCTTCCTTTTACAGCCAATATTCTTGGTGATGCATCATATGAAATTGCATAATAGACAAGAATACACTCGAGTAATTGTGTTAATTATGACTAATCATACATTCCCCTGGTGATTGCAGGAAGAACTTAAGACCAAGCTCACTGATGCTGGTGACAAGCTGGTTGTCATTGACTTCTTCGCGACATGGTGTGGACCATGCAAAATGATTGCCCCCAAGCTTGATGAACTTTCTCAGGTATGAAATGTCATATTGAAATAAATTTAATATACACTCTACATTTTACACTGAAGTTTAATAATATATTTGTTATAGGAATTGGCTGATGTAGTCTTCCTGAAAGTTGACGTTGACGAGTTGGAAGGTGTAGCTGAGGAATACGATGTCAACAGCATGCCTACCTTTGTATTCATCAAGAATGGCAGTGTTGTAAGTATTTATTTATTATTACGCCATCAAAATTAAGAGCTTCAATTATCCTTTTTTTATGACAATTTTTCACTAATTAATAATTATTTTCGTTTCAGCTGGAGAAATTCTCTGGAGCCAACATTGAAAAAGTCAAGCTTACTGTACAAAAACACAGGTAGTTCAAACATTTCCATATTGTTATCGATTACGAATTTGTCAAATATGCAATGATTATTCAACTAAATCACAAATTTTAACGAAGTTTTGCTTGTAAACCAAACACAAGTTGAAATAGTTTGCAAGTTCAAGTGTGGCATAATGTTTGCTGGCTACATTATTGTCAATATTATTAAATTTTTTTAAATGTGACGTGCTCACTTTATAATAATCACCGTAATATACAAATACACAATTATTTTTTGAAATTCTTTTGACTACCAACCTTGATGAATTCTAAACAATACATTATTTTATTTTTATACAATAAAATTAAAATTTATTAGAAACACGTCGTTTTAAATGTACCTTTATTTTAATTAAATATTTTTTATATAAAAACTTCATTATAAAACAACTTTAACATTAACATAGTTTTAAAAATTTATATACAAAATTTATTTTAAAGTTGAACTAGTCGTATCAACTTACAGCAGGTAAAGGTTGCGAATGATATTGATTAATCTGTTGTTGAATATCCACTAATAACGAGAAAGCGCCTGTGCCAGATTTGCAAGGTTGACCCAACATTAATCGACTCGACGGCGAACTTAAATCATCGTTTTTACCTAAAGATAAAAAAGGGTTAGCTTCAATGCTTATAAAATCATTCATTCAGAAAAATGTTGTAGAATCTTACCTTGAAGCGTAGCATTTTTCAAGAAATTAAGAGAACTTTCGAAACTCATTTGCTGTAGTGGGGAAGCCGAATCTTCCATACCCTTACGACTGAGGGGCTGGAATCTGCCTTCAAACGTCATGTAATCGGCAATCAGTGACAAATGCCTTGTATCGACGGTGATTCCGTACATTTTGAACACATCTTTGACTTCCTTAACTATAACTCTATTCGCTGCCTCAATGCCGTAAGTTTGAGATATACCGTAAATATCGTTTGAGTATAGCCTATGCAAATCCAAGATCTCATCATATTTGAACATTTCCTATGGAAAAAAAACATCAACGGTTATTCGCTTCTTTTAGAAACTGTAACAATGTTTGTAATTTTAATGAACTAGACACATACGACGACGTTAATTCCATCCGTTTTTAATATCGTTTCACCACTTGGATTCTGGAAAGTAAACGCCCTTTTGATAGCCGGCGTCTCCCATAAAACAACTTTGTTAGCAACATTTCGAAGTATCGTAGGCATATCAATATTCGTCAGTTTGATAGGTAACTAAAATAAAAATTAAAAATTTTGATTTATTAAAAAAAACAACATAAATATAGTAGATTTGAAAATCAATATCCACTTACCCAAAACTTTAATCTACACCACTGGTTCTTCTCGGCATCATAGTCATAGTCAAGTGCGTGCACATACATGTTAACAACATCAAGTTTCCTTTGTTCATACTGTATTCTATTGATACCGTGCATAGACACCCTAAAGTCGTCGCTCTCGTCCTTATTCGCTGCCGGCGCGTTATTCGCCTTGTCGTTTTCGTTCTCGTTGTCGTTATCCGCTTCTTCTGGTTCTTCCTCTTCTTCCTCAGGGTCGTCGTACTCGCGATTCTCTTGATGTCGCGAAACAGACCTGGCGGCTGTCGCGTCCGCGTCATCAGCTACCTCGTCCTCGTCTGAGGACTCGTGCATCTCGCCTAGGTCGATCCTACCTCGCGATTTGGGCTCGTCCTCTGCGTCCGCGTCATCCTCGTCTAGCTTCGAGTCTTCGTTCTTTGTCTGTCTCTTTTCCTCGTTGAAGTAGACGACCGAACCAGTTAACTTGGCAGCCTTCTTTATGTCTCGGAATATCTCGCGGAAGAACAACCTCTCAGTCTTGGCGATTATGTCTTTCGGATGAACCCCAAACTCGTTCTTGTAGTACTTGTGAGGCAGGTACTCAACTGTGATAGTGTACTGCATCTGTCTTTGGGGCTGATGTACCAGTTTTCGCTCGACTTTGATATGCTTCAGCACGTTCGCTATGTAGCACTTGGTTAACTTTAGCCTCACCTACGAATTTGTAAATTAATATTAGTATATACACTGTTAATGACTAATTGTATATGAAAAATGAAATCAATACCTTATTTGCCTGTTTTGTAAGATTTGGCAAATCTTTCTTGAAGGGGATTTCCATACTCGGAGTTTTAATATTTTTCGAAGCCATCATCAAGATTTCTCGCAACCTCGGAATACCGAGGGTGACGTTCATTTCACCTCGACCGGCGAAATGGAAGGTGTTCAGTGTCATCTGAGTCGAAGGCTCTCCAATAGATTGTGCAGCTACGAATACAAAAATATCCCTTTAAATTACCAGATTGAAAATAAAATAACTAAAGCATAAAAACAAAGTAAATGGTTCCTACCTAATAACCCAACGGGCTCACCAGGCGGACATAGTGTATTCATGACCTTTGCGCACAAGACCTCCCGCAACTCGTCTTTGCCGATACTGGTTGTGAACGAACCAGTCTTATTCTTGAGGTAATTATCGACTAAACTCTCGAGTTTCTCCGGAAGCACACCAAAATCCAAGTCCTGACGATATTTCGCAGTCAACGGATCGGGACACCTGACGCATTGCGCTCTGTACATGTTCTTGGTCTCGTCATCTGTCCGAATCCACTTCTTCATGAACGACAGCGACGCCTTACTTCTACCACACGCAGGTATGATGATCTTGTTCTTAGAACTGTCGGGTTTGGCGTGCTCTGCAGAGAACTTGGTGAACGCGCTGGTACGTGTTTTAACCAGAGAATTTCCATGTCGTTTCTCCCATTTGTGAATTTTCTTTATGAGCTTACTGATCTTCTGGGGCTCGGCGTTGGCCTTGAGCTGTTTGAGCAGCTGCTCATCCGCAATGGCATTACGATTCTCCACAAGGAACTCGAACTGCTCGTCGTTAAGGAAGCGTGACTTCAGAATGTCTAGGCCGTCCTCGCCGTAGTAGATCTGCACGAGACTACCATCCGAATCGCGAACCGTCGCGTCGTAGTTAATCATCAAGCCCTCCATGTGCTTGATCAGACACCTCTGCAAGTAACCGGATCTACTGGTCTTGACGGCGGTATCGATGAGACCTTCACGTCCAGCCATACAATGGAAGAAAAATTCTTGGGGCTGGATACCGGTCATGAAGCGGCCATCGATGAAACCCCCAGCCCTCGGTGCGGGATCATATGCCGGGAAACTCGGCAGACTCTTACCGCTGATCATCAGCGGAGGACGTTTACCCTCCAACTCAATCTGACCCAGGAGACAGGAGATCTGCATAGTGTTTACTGTTGAACCTTTGGCACCGGACTGCACCATCAACTGGAGATTATTTTCGGGGAAGGTCTTGATGAGACCAGCTGGTAGGCAAGTCTTGTTGATGTTATTCGTGTAGACGTCCAGACCGGTCTTGTATTTTCTGTCGACCTGGGCACGGAATTTCGGATTGCTCCAGTAAGACTCCTCCATCTTGGCAGTCACAATTTCCATCGGGGTGTCTTCTGGAACTTCTAATATGGATCTGTAAAAAAAAATCATAAATAACTATCACATTCTGCATTATCGAAAATAATAATTAAAAAATAAACAGCTTTATCTCTTCCTTACTTGTGAATGCTTTCTCCAATTTTCCTGCACTCATTTATGATTTCAGTGCGTTTTCGATCAGCTACCTGTTTCACCAGAATATCCGAGATACCCAAAGTGAAACCGATCCACTGCAAATAAGCCTGAAAGACCTTTCCAAAAGCGCTCAAAAGCCTGCTCGACGTGGTTCCACCATACAACTCGAAAACACAGTGAATAAGTCCGAACGGAGTAGCACCATAATGTTTCTTATCTAATACTCCACAGAGGAGTTCTCCGTTACGGATAATGACCTCAGATTCGGACATGGTTTTGGGATTCTTAAACTCTTCGCCACATTTCCAAGGTCGTGGTTTTGTTACCTGCCACTCGTGAGCTCCGATCTTGGCACCGGCGGTGAGGTTGATCAACGCCTTGCCACGAGGGATGATGTTGATGATGATGGTGGATATCACCTGCTTACCGGACCACATGGGCACGGGCTTTATGATGGCTGGAGGAAGTAAAATCAGGTTACCCTGAATTACAGACAGGGCAGAAAAGACGAGCTGCATGTAGTCTCCCTTCTCGAAAAACTTTCCACGCAGGCTTAGCCTGACACCGGCTATCATGTGATCCTGAATTAGACCGCTCAGTGGCGTTCCATCCTTGGGTACCAAATACTGATTCGACACATTGGCGATTAAGTAGCCTTCGGCCCGGGCCAGTTCGTTCTGAGGGAAATGCGCATTCATCTCGTCTCCGTCGAAATCGGCGTTGTACGCTTTGCAGTTTGCGTAATGGAGACGCAGAGTTTTCTCTCCCTTCAGTATACGAGCTTTGTGCGCCATAATACTGGGTTTGTGAAGAGTCGGCTGTCGATTTAGCAACAGCATGTCTCCGTTCTGCAGATGTCGATGAACGATTTTGACACCGTGGAAAAATTTGTTAGCCTTCTCAGTCACTGTCAAAAGTCGTTTGGCAATGGCTTCTCTTTGCACGTAATCTTCTGCTATGAGTCTCGTTATGTAGCCATCATCACCTTCGATCATCACAGCCCCGGGATGTACATCTGGTCCATTTAGGATCAATTGCCTTAACTCTGCAACATTCCAGGGTGTGACAGGAACTGGATATGTGAGTTTGGTGGCAAAAGCTTCAGGAATACCAATCTCATCTACGTTTAAATTAGGATCTGGTGTGATGACAGATCGAGCAGCATAGTTTACTCTTTTACCCATCATGTGCATGCGAATGACACCTTGTTTCTTCTCAATAACTTGCTTCAATCCTTGACAATTGGCAGAATCTGTGGTCTTACTCATATCACGATCAAACAAGTGGTCCACATTTGCTTGCAGCTCTTGCCATGCATTGTGTAATTTTTCAATTGCAGAACTACCTCTTGTGTTATTATAAACAAGTTTGCCAGCATCTGGCAATTTACTTGTGTCACCATCTTGAATAGCTTGTATAATGTTTCTCAAAGTAAGACAATTAATGATAATTGATCGATAAACTTGAGTTTGAGGATGTTCAATCAACTGCCCATCTAAAAAGTTGACACGCCTAACTATAGGTGGCAATACAGGTACAACTTCAAAGAAGAAAACATCAGTAGGATTTTCTATTGTCAAATTACTCAAGCAAGGAAATATTACTTTCAGTGTTTTCTCTTCAGTCTGCCATAGCTTTTGCATATATTCTTTGGTTTGATCTGGCATCAAAAAAACTTGTTCTAACTTGTGAACAATACCTTGACTTTCATTTTTGTCAACATTTTGCAAAACTCTCTGTATCATTATTTTGTTTTTTAAAACTGTGATCTTTGATATAGCCTCGTGACAATGAATACATTTTTTACCAGCACTATACTGCTTTAAAAAACTGTCAACATAAATATGCCATTGCATGTTAGTATTCTTTGTATTAAAGTCGGTAGTTTTATGACTTTTGTTAAATCTTGTTATTTCGTAAATTTTATTCATAGCTGATTTAATTTGATCTTGAATATATCCATAATCAGCTCCTTGGCCATCATTTGATTGTGCAACCTCTGACATTACTTCTTGCTCAAATCCCTCAGTATAACTGAAATATCCTTTTTGAAGTAGCGTCAATTTTGCAGATAAAAATAACTTTGCATGAGGAGGAATTTGTAATGTGAAACAATTTAAGCAAGATAGTTTTAGTAATGTTTGCAATGCTTTATGAAATACAGGATTTATCACAGGCATTGGCAAATCTATATGGCCAAAATGTCCTGTACATTTATATACATTGCAACCACATGTTCTACATGGATCTGATGTATCTGTCAGAGGTCCTGAGAAAAGTAAATATTTATTATTATTCATGAAACAATATTTTATCTATTATCAGCAATGGAATTCGTAGCAATGCTCAATAACACAATTTACCTAAAGCAGGATCATGCAGTCCACCGATTAATGGATGGCCAAGTACGTTGAAGGAATCAGGGGTAGTAATCTTTTTCACACTTAAATTCCTTATATCATCAGAAGTATAAACTGAAAATGTAAGACTTTTTGGATCCAGATGTTTCACTGTAGTCCGAAAACCAGGTTTTTGATATTTATTCATTTTGGCTTTATACGTTGTTGACCACGACTAATTTTGAAAGGATTCTAAATTTTAAATAGAACCTGAAACATTACAAATAATATTGCTATCTTAAAAATATAACCAGGTTTATGGTTACAAAAGTCTAAATATGACAATTCAAAATTAAAATAACAATAAGAAGCATAAATGTTATGTAATAATCACTATACAAATAATGCTGATTATGCGCTGTAAAATATTTGCAAAAGAAGTAACAATAATATCTAACAAATGTTTGAATTTATTAGTAGAAAACAAAACTTATTAGTATCAAAAAACGTTAGGTATATAATACAAGCTTCTATTTTCTATTCAATTTTTATGATAATTTTTGTGCAATCGATAAACAATAACCTCTTATTAACTCACTATAACTCATTAACATAATTTCGTTCAAAAAACATTTTTCGTTCTTTGGTAAACGCAAATACCGGTATTGAGGTTATAAATGACACCAAGAAGCACGTGTCCTGCTCTCTAGCATGGAAGATGGAACTGCATGACACCTATAGGTATAATAGTGCGTATATAGATGCTTTATTCAGAAGAAACTACCGGGTGATGGCAGCACGAGTATAAACTCAATGCCAGTAAAAGAAGAAGAAGAAGAAGAAGAAGCTTTATTCAGACTCTCTCTCTCTCTCTCTCGTACAATCTTGAGCGCAAGCGTGAAGAAGATGGCCGGAAGGCCAACCTGTAGTTACAGAAAGTCGGCGCGAGGAATGAATGAGCAGCTGCTTGCGCCGACGAGTCCGGTGGTGGCCAGCGTGAGCCCCCACAAAAGTACCTAAGTATATTATAAACGGACTCTGATGAGCAGTATATGATGAGAGCCTGAGAGGAGCATATACTGGTCTAGGAATTTATGAACTAAAACCCTATAACTCATTTAAAGAATATCCCCAAATATAGGGGAAGGTGGGGCTGGGATTTCAATTTGAAATATTTAAATTTTAACAATCAATAAAATGTAATTAATAAATAAACACGAAAAGAAGAATAATCAATTGATTATTATTCTAATCAATAAATTATCAGTTTTACTGCCATGATATTTATT
Organism: Cecidostiba fungosa; assembly: GCA_900474305.1. Classification (NCBI taxonomy): domain Eukaryota; kingdom Metazoa; phylum Arthropoda; class Insecta; order Hymenoptera; family Pteromalidae; genus Cecidostiba; species Cecidostiba fungosa. The sequence continues at coordinate 15,269 of UCOJ01001198.1, read as the reverse complement.
TTGAAATACAAATACTTGATTAAATAATTCTTTACTGTTCAGAAGCTAGCCATGACTATAGTAATTTCTCGTAATTTCTTGGCTTACTATTGATATTTATATTACATCTTTTTTGTTCATATGCAAAAGCATAAGTTTTTTTTATCTGTTGAATCGTAATAGTAATAATATTTAATACTGAATTAAATTGTAATAAATCAAATAAAATGCCTGCACGACATTAATAATTAAAGAAAAGGTAGATATTCACACATTTCATATCATCATATTTTTACAACTCATTTTTTAAATATTTGCATAAAACATTTCTTTTGCACATGTGATCGGATTATAAGGCTAATAATATAATAAAATTCTAAATTAATATTTACTCATTTTAATTAGTTTTGTAATCTTCCATTAGTATTTTAATAAAGTAAAATAGCTTATTCATAAGGATATTTTGTAAATGTACAAAGGATAATAAAAAATAATTGCACATGATGAATATTTTTAAAAAATTTATTTTTTCATATCCATATATTAATAGTTTTTCGCCAAAATTCCATCTTTCTTTCCAAGACGAACAATGCAGTCATCAGATTCACCCTGTAAATATAAATGAAATAATTTAGTTACATTAATATAAATATAATAATAATATATTCTTATTGAAGTCAACTTATTAAAGTCAAGTAAGTATCCAGATTCATAATATTATCAATATTGTATAGAAATTTTAATGTAGAATGTTAAATATCAATAAACAGAGGATATGCAAGTATTTTTCCACAAACGTCATTTCTAATATAATCAATAAGAAAACTAAGTTGTGGTAAATGGTAAATGTTTCTAAAAAAATATCTGAATAATCAAACTTACCATGCGACGGATAGCTCCACAGATAGCATACATTTTGTAGGTGTCTGTCATGCGTCCCGTTGTTGGGTCAACATCAGCCAATGCCATTTGGATAGAAGCGTGATCTTTGGCGTGGATGATGCGGTTACTCGCAGAGCTGCAATTAATTTTTAATAAATTACCATGAGTATACTCTTTCATATACGTAGTACATGCAAAGTGTAACAAACAAGCGATGCTATCCGACATAACCTCAACTTTGGAACAAAAAATAAAACAAAGTTAATGATGCAGAGGTTATTATAGGCTAAAAATATCAAAATTGATTTTTTATGTGACAAAAAAAATGTAATTGTTTCGAATATGCGTTAAAAGAGCAACAATGACACGAAAACCACGTGCGTTACTCACCATTTCCTTGGGCAGTACAAGTCAACGAATTCTCCTGCGTCGTTCTCCATTTTTACTGTCTAAAAAATAATATGAATATATTTACTTATGATGCTTTCAATAATTATTTTATATTGTTAAACCACAATAAATCAACAAATTATAGCAGTAATATACCTGCTCGTGCGTCGATGCGAACCGGAAAGAAGGGAGCGTAAATATACTAAATAGACAGAATCGAACGTCGATCTCTCGAACTTTCGACTTCTTATTCGAGCGTGAATCAGCTGCGCCAACTCATAAGTAAAGAAAATTCAAAAATTATAACAGAATTAACAGAAATTCATCGTAATATTAAAAATTCTAATTCAAATATTAGCGAAATATATATAGTTTGAATTAAGAGTAATTGATTAAGTTTTAAGTTAATTATTACATTACTTTTTTCGTCAACGTAGAAAGATTTGTTTTGAAACATGTGTTATGAATTGTTTCTGCTTGGATGGAGTCTTGACACGCATACATACATACATATTGTACATACACATTGAAAATTGAAAGTTTATCTTGTTTGTAGTTGTAGCTAAGTTGTTGGCAGAACTGAAACTTGAGAAAACGAACACTGTTCGTTCGTCGGACAGCTAAAAGGTAGAGGTGTTTTCTGCTTAGAAGCAAACATGGCTGCATCTGCAATACTTCGTCGTGCAATTGCACAAAAACTATTTACCAGAAATTATTCCTCGCATGGCGACCCGAAACAGATTGGTAAGTCAACAATTCATTCGATTTGCAAAATTCTATGTGTCATATAAATTTAATAGTTTACTCAACACCGACAGTCATATATATATATATATCTCCAAATAGCTCTTCATTTTCTTATCTTTCACTGTTGATGAATAAGAAAATTAAGTATTGTGTTGTTTTATTTTTCAGTTATAATATCTCATGATATTATTTGTTATAACGTTTGAGTACAGTGTTAGTACACGTTGACATCTGATTTTCATGCATCAGAGTTACATAATGAATGTTTGGTTATACCAGTTATACCTATTCATTATTGTGAACTTAGTTTATATAGGAGAGTCATACCTACATACTTTAACTGTGAATGTCTATTTTATAAAATTTTATATTAATATTATTTAAGTCTCAACTATGATAATCTGTTTCTTTTTGTCATATATAATATATTTTCATGTACTTCGCAAATTAAACAAAACGTTGCTTTTCTATATATTTTTTTTTTTTTTTTGGCTCAGCGGTCTAGGTTGAACTGATTTATACATTGATTCGTTATGATTGTTGTTTAAAAATCATAATTAGGACAGATCCATTTGTTAAATGATTTAATTTTATAAAACACCAATACTTTAAATATTTGATCAATGGTTATTTTTAACTTGTTTTAATTTGTTATCTTTCATCATTTTCAGAGTCTGCGTATAAGATGTGGAAAAATTTGACTCTTTATGTTGTACCCGTTGTATTAGGTCTTGGTTTTGCGAATGTATATATGAATGAAGAACATCCGGCACGACCCGAATTTATTCCATATGACCATTTGAGAATTCGCACTAAGGTATAGTAAAAATTATATTTTGAAAATATTGTTTTTAATATTATTATAAATCAAGTGAAATGCATAAAAATGAATAACATTCTAGAGATTCCCATGGGGTGATGGAAACCATACACTTTTCCACAATCCCCACACAAATGCTCTGCCAACTGGATATGAAGACTAAAATATTTGCATATTGTTATAGTTAATATAAGTTACCTATGCTATGAAATTATAAAACCAAATTATAAATGATATGTATGCCACTGTTGCATTGCTGTGTAAAACACTATTTGGTACATTCATGTAAGTAGCAAACAAAATAAAATTATTGAAAAATAAATTTTCTTTTCATCATTAAATAAGTTTTGTTTTACTAAGTTATGAAAAATTATGATTAGGAATTGAGGGTAAATAAATTGTAGAAATGAATATTATAAAAATGTTTTATTTGTATCTAAAATTAAAAAATAAGTTTTCTTCTAATTAAAATATTATATTTTAACTTATTGATCATAAAAAAGTTTTTCAACAGTTTTCTACGTGTTTCTATATAAATCAACAATAAATACTATAACAAGATGTTACAACTTATGGTACAAAAAGTTTTGAAAACTTCCAGTTAGAGTAATTATAAAACTACATTTTACAAAACCTTAATTTACTTAACAATGCATAAACATGTTACATTTATTTTACAAGTCTTCAAGTTTTTTCCCAATTCCTTTGACAGTGCTGTGTTCACAAACAGTATTTAGCGTTTTTACAAAAATTACAATGAGTCATCAATCCGCTTTTTGTTTTACATATTGAAGATACTTGTTTAAGTAAATAATTTGTTGGTTGTGGAGGGATTTGCACTGTTTGATTGAGGTACGTAACTTTGTATTGGCATTGCTTGAATATGTTGCAGTGGCGAAATGTACGAGATTTGTACATTTTGTAAATTTGGTACCATTATTTGGACACTGTTTGTAGAAAAGCTCTGAAAACTGAATAATTAATTTTAATTAACCTATACATTTTATTCAAGAATTAACTATTATTACTATTACTTTAAATGCAATAAAGTGTTATTGATTAATAGTTTGATTTTATTACCTATTAATTTGACAAGCTGCAATTGATTTGCTGGCTATTGTTTTCAGATAACTAGTTTCTAAGCATGGAAGCTTTAGAACTGATCTATAAGATGTAATTTGTTCAAAATAAACGGTCATCTGGCTATCATTCATCTTTAAATCCTTATTAATAAGTAAAGGATTATTAATAAGTAAAGGATCATATAAAAATATATGCTTTTGACATAGACCTTGGTCTGCTAGCTTTTTATAAAGTATTACGACTTCTTTCAAACAACCCTGCTTATATTTTGACAAGTTAATAGTTTTTTCTATAATTTTTATTATACGCCGTTTATTTTCATCCGTAGCACAGTATATAAGTCTACTGATGCACTGCATTGTCGACCGTATTGCTTTTTGAAATTTCCACGTGTCTTCAGATAGTGTGTTATATTTTAAAAGATCATTACTAAATCTTACGAAGTCCTTTCCTGAGAGTTTTTGCAGTGAGTCCAAACGTGAATCAAGTTTGTTTAACAACAGTCTTTTATGTTCCTCTAGATCTTCTTTTGTCACCACTGGTAGTAATAATTTTAAAGTATTCATAGGTGGAGATTCCATCGAGTAAATCGTTGGCAAATCATCTGTAGTAGAGAATTCATTTGAAAACATATTAGAAGCCAGTTTGATATATATTTGAGAATCATTTGGAAGTGCAATTGATTGTAAGGAGTTTGCTGGTAATAAGTTTTTACAAGATTGATTATTGCTTTGAGGGACAATGTTAGAGACATTATTAATTCCCGCTGGACTCTGAATTTGTGTAAAAGGCATCAAGTTTATCATATGTATTAATTGATCAAGAGCAGAATAGATACTGTTAAACATTGACTCTGACAAATTTGAAAAATTTTCTGATGGTGTTGTTTCAACGTTACCTGCAGTTTTTTCATTTGTAGAGTTCATATTTGTTTGTGATAATGTTTGTGGTTTTTCTAATAATTCATTTATGTTCCGTAATTTGAAGGTTCCTGGAAAACTATTTACTGTTGAATTATTGTTATCTATTGACTTTGCTGAATTATTTACATCATCAGTATCAATATCGACGTAATGAATATTAAATTTTTGAAATTTTTCAATGGAATCTTTTACTTGATTATTTGTTAATTGATTGCTATGATCTAAAATATTTTCAGATGTTGAAATTTCTGAGAAACTGCTTGTTTTATTGAAAAATGTAAATGCTTTTTGTTCTTCCAAATTTTCAATTGACTCTGTGAAAGTTTCACTTGTTATTTCATCTGATATTATTTCTTCTTGAAATAAGTTATATTTTTTTAAAATGTTGGGATTTTTTAAATCATTATATAAATTTCTGCTAGGTAATGAAACTGTACTACTTGGTTCTGTAGTATCATTACTTGAAAGTAAAGAAGTTTCTTTATGAATATTATCACTAAAAATTTCACCATTATCAAAAGTTAATGGAGAACTCTGATTTGGAGATAAAATAGTTGATGATAATACTTCGTTTTGGACTGGAGATTCGCAGATGATTAATTGATTACTTGTATCCATTGGAGAAATGACGTCCTCATAAATATTATATTCATCTACGTTATCCCTTTTGGAATCTTTAGTTGTAGCCTCTTCATTACTGTTGTCAGTTGATGATAATACTTCGTTTTCAACTGGAAATTCACAAATGATCAATTGATTATCTGTATCCATTGGAGAAACAACATTCTCATAAACATTATTTTCCTTTACATCATCACTATTGGAATCTTTAGTTGTAGTCTCTTCATTATTGTTACCAGTGCTATCAGTTATTTTATTAGCTAGTTCTGCAATGCACTTATTGAAATGTGTGGGTGATTTGTCTAAACAGTGATCATTATTTTGCTCAGTTGTAACTTCAGATGTTTCAGAAACTAATAGAAGCTGATTTTTTGATTTTGGCATTTCACCATTATCACTTTCATTATCTCCAAAATTTTGGATAATTACACAAGAATCAGTTGAATCTTCCGATTCTGCAGCATCTGAATACACACAGCCATCATATGAATAAACGGAATGATTGTCCACTTTAAAATCAAAGTCACCCCCTTGCAGATCCATAGTTTCTACACTATTATCATTACTTAAATCACAATTAGTACAGTTAGAATTTTCTTCAGTTATTGATAGGTTTATTCCAGGTGTTGTATTTGATGAAATACTTTTAGATGGTAGATCTAATTGCACTTTACTTGCACATTGATCCACAAATTCGTTTGATATTGGACTGATCTTTACTGAATTGATATGGCATTCACGGATTTCAACGTCGTTTTGTGACGTTTCTGACGTTTTTTCTAACAATATCCTGGTAATACAATTTTTTCTTGAATTTGCTTCTATTTTTTCTGACGACGTAGGATTTTCATGTGACTTTTCTGACTGTACAGTTTTACTAGAGTGTTCTTCTAATTTATTTACATCTGTTGTTATCAATTCAGTAATTTTGACTAATTCTTCAGAGTCTTGATTTTCTTGTACTAAACTAGATAAATGTCCAGTTTTTTCAAGTTCTAAATGATTGGTAGGTATTTCAAGGCATTTTTCTCCACTATTCAATACTGATTTAATCTCTGAGGCGTTATATGACTTTTCTAAAGTAGTTGTATTTATGTCATTTTTATTCAACCTCACTGCATTCGTTTCATGAACAGAATCATCTGTGTTAATATAATTATCATTGGACAATGCCTTTTTAGATGAATCTAAATTACTTGGACTACATACGATTTCTAATGCATCGGAGTCAGAATCACCAAAGATTTCTGCAATCTTACGGACAATTTTCTTTTTCTTTCTTTCGTCCATCTCTACTGATTTTCTCTTCTTTTTCGTACAAATATCTGATTTCCTTCTTTCTGGACTAGGTATCTTTTGTTTTTTATGTGTACCCTTTGCAATGTTTGAATTGTGATCTATTTGTAAATTTCTATTAGACTCGGATGTAATGTATATCATAGGGGGTTTTTCATAATTATCACTATAACTTAAAGAAATATTGAGATTGGAAACATCACTTTTAAAGTTCTTTGGTAAATCCTTCTTTGAATAGTCATTGACTGACTGACTTAATTCTACAGATCTTTGTTGTTCACTCCTATGAACTAAATGGTTATTTACATAATTGATATTAATATTAATATTTGCATTCGTATCTAATGCATGCTCGGATAGTTTTGGACGTTTTGAGGTAAATTGTAGCATATCTACAGTTTGATTCAGATGATGCGGTCTCTTTACTCTACTCTTCAAAAATGGAGATAAGTGGTCCTCCAAACTTATCTTGTCAATAAAATTGTCATTACTTACTGGTTTCCTTATATAATCATTTATCTCAAGCTCCGGAACAATTTTATCACTGCAAGATTTAATTTCAGTAATACCTTTTTGTTTAAAATTAATTTTTCCATATTTTGAAATACTTGATCCAGATTTTGATGGATTTGCAATCCAATTTTTTTCATTACAGTGGTCTCTCGTTAATGTAAGTTTTATAGCTGAACTACTCCTGTCAGTGTTGTCCCACGAATCTTCTGATTTTGAACGAGACCTCATTAAAAAATTAGCATGTCGTGGAACAACAGCTGTAGGTAGCGAATGACGCTTTTTTATTAACACATTATTTTTCTTTCGATCAACTTGAGGTAAAATATCTATGGTATCTTCAGTAATGGGCAAATTTGAAACTTCTGTACAGATGGATCTATTCCAATCATTGTGATTCCAATGATTATACCTAAAAAAGAAAAAAAATTATTAAATAATTTATTAAATATTTTTTAACGTCTTGTTAACTGATTATAAAATATTTATGTAATAATTTACATATATTAATAATATTAACATTAATAGTAAAAATTCAGTTAAAAATAAAAAATATATTGAGTAATTATTACAAAATTAATAAATAAAACCTTTACAAACAATTCACAGTGAGTATACGCTTTTTTTAATGATAAATCCCTACATTGGTTTCCGTTTTTGATTTAAAGTATGAATGTGCTTCTTTTCAAATTTATTTGCATGCAACTAAACAGTAAATGGATCAACGCACTAGCGCGCATTGCTAAAGCTACAAAAAAAAATATAATAATGATTTGATCAAGCTAAACAGCGCAAACTAATTAAATCCCACGCCACTCGTATTAGGTTCGAATCGCTCGCCGGCTAAAATTTGAAAGCAGTATAGTGTAAGCGCGGAGGAGCAATCAATGCAATCTTCTACCTGTTGCGCCAAAAAGTCTCGTTGACGAATTGCATGGCTCTGACGACAGATAGTCCTCCATGATTATGGAGCATATACTCAATACTGGAGCGCACGATATTGAAGTCCCTCACATAGTTAACGAGATGGTTGAGCAGAGCCTGATCAAAGGTGAAGATAGTCGAGATCATAGGCATCAGTACAGTGTTTGGAGCTGGCAAGCACTGCAGAGACTTGTCTTGGAGGAGCGCGATCGCGGTCGACGTATTAAGCACGACGGCAGTGCTTTCTTTGAGCATCGGTTGCTCGGACGGTTTGATTACTGTATTTACGTCTTCATCGATAGACGTTTTACTTTCACATTCTCGTTGCTTTTTTTTAGGCTGCTCCGACAACACCTCTTCGATGTCCTCCGAAGACTCTTCTTCTCTCTTTCTCTTTTCCGAGCAAGTGAAAGCGTCCTCTGTCGCGGAGCTATTTGCAAAAATTGATCGGCCAAGGTAGTTGGCACACGTCATGTCATCTATCACCCGCTGCAATCGTTCGGTAGCATAATTTACTGCAGGTGTCGTCTGTTGGCTTGTAGTTTCTTCGCTACAGCTCGGCATGTCGGAATCTTCGTTTTCCGTATAGTCGTTCGATTGTGAAATTACATCGATTAAGAGTTTTTTTTGCGCCTCAAAAGCGTAGCTCGTCACAATACTTATTCGCCGGGGCCTTGGCTTCGGATCAGTCTTATTATTGTTTAATACGCAGGTATCGTTATCTAAGTTTTCGCGCGTTTCACTTTCGAGTTCGGGTTCGCTCGGATTATTATTATCTACGTCAACGCCACCATCAGTCTCTGTCGTTTGAGCTTCGTTATGTTCCGCGCAGAAAGTTATCGAGCTTTCCGGCCCATCGACGTCCTTCGTATTCTCCCAAATTTCGTTGAATTCAGTTATCTCATTGTTTATCACATTAGCCTGCACTTTGCTGATCTCCGCAGTATCGAGATGCCTCGGAGTGCGTTTCCGGCTCTCGTCGCTTATCGCGTCACTGTATCGCACTTCGCTAATCTGCATCAGAGTTGCTTCGTCCTGTATCACTTGACGGCTTTTGCTCGTCGTCGCACTAATGTCTACAACATTGTCATTCGTAGCTGCGACCCGCACTTCACAAGCACTTTCTCGCTCGCCCCCAAGGGAGCTCGGAATTCGAGGACAATCGGAGACCAGCTCCGACTTTAAGTCCATGTGCTGCTCAGCTGGGGTAATATTTTTTGTCGATCCTGCGGTGTTTCCTACTCTGCTATCTCCATCATCGTCGTCCGAGTCGAGAGTTATAACTTCGAGAAGTTCGAAAGCACCGCGCGCTTTCACCTCAACGCACTCCACAGATGAGCTGCGTTCTCGCTTCGGCTGCAGGATCACCCCCTCGTCGTCGTCGTCATCGCACAGATCGACCAGATCGATATTGCTCTCGTCGAAGCTTGGCACGGGTCGCATAGTCGTCGTCGGCTCATGCTTAACCACGGGGATAGGCGGGAGTTCGTCGTCGCCGAGGAAGTTCTTCGCCGGAAGCTCGGCGTTGTACACGCGGTTCACTGCGTTGTCCATAGCGAGCATAGGCTTACTGCCGTCGCCGGCGTCGTAGCCCGACACCTCAGTCACGTCGTCGTCGACGATCTCCATGACGTCGTCGCTTTCGCGCTGACAGTGCCTAGTCTCGAACAGGACGTTGAAGTTCTCGTTGTCGCAATCGACGAGCTGTTCGCTCGAGTCGGCCGAGCAGGCGAACTCACCGGCCCGAAGGATGTTGCACTCGTGCGGTATGAGCTCGATGTAGGAATGAACTGTCTTCGGCCATTCCGTCAAGTCGATGGTGAGGACGGGGCAGGTCTCCTCCTCGGCTGGTATCTCGGGGTTGTCCACTAGGTTCGGCAACCCGAAAACGGGATCGAGGGCATCCTTGCGGCGCTGGCAGGCGCGAAAGCGTCGAGGGTCGCGGCAGTTGGGCATGTGTGCGGTATCGGTGAGTGGTGCGGAGCGCCTGGGCGATATAACGATGCGACGAAGTATCCAGAGTATCGACAAGTCGACCGCTGCCTTGGACTCGACTGTTTTGGCGGGGAGTTTATCCTGTTGCGAAAGCTGAATCTCGATGGCATGCCTGAGGCTGCGCTCGCGGCGCGGCTCGGCCCTGTGGGGGATGTCGCGCAGAGGCAGAACATCGCGGACGATCCAGTCCGAAGGCAGACCCGAGATAGGGTGCAGCATGTGCACATAGTTGCAGTACCAGTCGTCGTTGTTTTCCATGGCTTCGTCGGGGCTCTTCGTCGACGAGGCTGATGGTCTTCGCACTTGGCAACATCGGACGCCGCCACCGTTTGTTTACATTGGTTTATATTACGCGCATTTTTGCTCTGAGTCACGTACTTATAACTTGATATCAACGAATTTCACCGTTTCACAAAGCGATGAACGCCAGTCGCCGGAGCCACGAGGATCCGGATTCAAAGATTAAGTTCTCGGATGTCGCAGCGAAGCAAAACAATCGAATGTATACAGCGCTCTGCGAGTGTCTGTGACTTCCCACGTGCGGCAAAACACAAGACTTTCTTCGTATATCCGACTGGTCCGACGCTCGGCGAGTAACTGCCGGCGCTGCGCGCTTGTCTTACCTCCCTCTCCTCCCCGCTCCCCTCTCAGACTCTCACTCCCTCTTTCTCTCTCTTGGTCACGCCGTCTTCAGACCGCGGACGGTGTGATGATCGGCTGCAGCACTGCCCTCCAAGCAGCGTGAGGTCGACAAAGTAAACAGAGAGAAAGAGAGACTGCCTGAATATGTAGTTAGGGTCGGGGGGAGTATAATGGCACTTGTTGCACATGGGCTAGTATAGGTATAAGGCTGTGTGTGGAGGAGAGTTTTTCTCGAGCTGCGTCTAAACCTACGTTAAAATGCGCTGCATGCCGAGGAGCCGAGAGCCGAGAGGGACGTTTCTTATATGTATGCGTCTCACGTTGCACCACGCGGGGCGAGGGAAACAGAGTCGAGACTCGGCTCTGTAAGTACTTAGTACATACATACACTCAGTGGTAGTTGATTCTGGTGGAACGTTTTTGAAATGCTCCAATCAGATTGGCGGATTGAAAAATTCTAACCAATCAGAAAGCACGATTTCAAAAACGTTCCACCAGAATCAACTACCACTGAGTGTACATAAGAGAGAGAGAGAGAGAGAGAGAGAGAAGAAAAAAGAAAAACGATAACAGCGGTGCCGGGCGATGTTTAATACAGGTTCACAACGCTGATCCAAACTTGCATGAGACGAGTGAGTTTACGTTTTTTTTTTGTTACGAGTTTCGTAACCGATGGGACCGAGGATGGGACATCTATAATACGATCCCGACCTTATTTGTTGTCATTTATAAAACTGTCCATGTGAGGGATCGGAATTTTTGCTATATTTGTTAATCCTGATACTTGAAAGGTGTACACTATATCGCGCTGAGCGCGTTGATAAGTATCTTTTTCAAATATTCTTTATATAGTGTTAAAAATATTGAAAGATATTTATCGGGAGATAACTGTGTGATTTTTTTTAGATTAGATCTATCAATCCCTAGCTTCATGTTTTTTGTAATGCGTGATAGGTACGAGAGTAAAAAAGCAGGATACCTACTAATACTGTGCACCTATGTAACTATTATTACTCGAGTACAAGCGTTTTTTATGTGCTGAAGACCACAACGCATAAAAGTGCCGCTTCAGCAATGTTCACGAGATCGCTTTCTGCGAGCAAAATAAACTCTCGCCAACATTATCAAAGCATCGCTGTTTTATCAGAGTAAAATACTGACCAATAGAGTCGTATTAGACGCAGAAAGCGATATCTCTTTGAAATCTCCTGATGTGCAAAAAAGACTGCGTGACTACTGAGGTGACTAATCTTTTATTATATACGCGCATAAAAACGCCACTTCATCAATGTTCGCGCAATCAATGTTCTATCGCGAGAGCAAAGGCTCAAGAAATCGCCCAACAGTAAAATAATGCAATTTAAGTTGTCACTTCTGATGCCGGGCGTTCCGAGACGCACACGTTTATTTTTTATTTGTGTGCTATACATACCGCGGAGCGTGTAATGTGACCTACATGCTAAAATGCACTTTTACGTTATGAAACATTCAAGTTTTTTCTTCGTTTTGTCTGTACAAAAAATTTTTTAACACCAGTCGACTGTTCTGCTTAAAGTATTTAGTCAATAAATAAAAATTAGGGGCTGTTGGAATATTGCTATGAATTTATACTATAACTAAGAATATAGTTTCACGATGTTACGCACTATACAAAAATGAATCGACTTGCTTATGTATACTCAAGAACTGTAGTATGAAATTTGAGTATAGAAAGAGAGAAAACTACGCATAAGTATGCGTCGAAGGCCTGTAGACCCTTTGTCAAGTGTTTTAGTCTCGCACGAGCGTCTCGCTATAGAGTAGTCGCATTTACAAACGTGATTTCTTCCTTATACCAGTACAATAAATGAAAGTGATTTTGTTTGGTTTAAAATGCTGATTTGTTCATTTAATATTTACCCATTTCGAACAGGGGCTTTAAAAATACAAGTTAAAAAATAACGTAAGTACTTAGAACGGATGAGACGAATATGCATATCTGCAATATGTTCATGTAGGTGTACCCTAATCGTACGTCGATTTAATAAAGCTATTTCGCTACGTTCCCTTTGCATGGACCAATCCACGCCAATTAATTAATCTACGGCGGCCGTTCGACTTAATCAAATTAAAATTATTACACTCGAATTAACGATGAACGTTTCATTGGTTTCTTATAGTTGACGAAGAAATAAAACTACATTGATCATTTGACTGTCAAATATTAATTCTTCCGCGTATTTTAAATGGCCCGGAAACAAGTCTCGTTAAAAGATGTTAATGGCAGCGAGCATTAGAGTTTCCACGTGGAGAACAAAGGTCAAATTTAGACTGAGTAAAAGGTGTAATATTAAACCCGCTTTATGTGACAATATTCATCGAATTTTCTCAGCTAAAAACTAGCAGGAGTAATAACTTTTCGGAGCTGCTCACTCGTATTTCAACCGTCACACCGCATACAGCAAGCATTCTCTGAATCAGCATAAAGCTATATACAATTCGAGTTGCGGTATGGGACGAGACGGAGGAGTCTCAGTTTCGTTGAAGCATGCACTCTTATTTTCTCCTTTTCTCGCGTTCTTTCGCTGCGTCAATATTATGTCTCCAAAGCTTTTTGTACTATGCACGTGCATCGTAGCAATAAAATTAAGATGCTAGTAAAATTTATTTCTCGCCGCCAATAAAGCGCCACTCCGTTTTTTAAGAATTAATTTCTTGGCAATTAAATATAATTCGTCGATTGTCCACACAGTTTGGAAAAACAATTTCGTGTAACGTTTTTCTGAAGTAAAAAGTTTAACAAAAATTTACTCTTTAGTAATTGATTAGCGTGTATACAAAGTGTATTGGACTCTTAGATTTTTTAATGATACCGTGCGAAATTAGATACTCGACGCGCGCTCAAAAGACACAATTTAATATCAAATTTAATCGCGATAATTATAATGACGAAATATTGTTATAATAAAATGAATGAACTGAAGAGTGTTTGCTTCAACTATAGGTATACATAATTACATATAAAAAATATACTCACATTTCGATTTTCGATAGTGGAACTCGTGGTTTGGTCATTATTTGTATAATTCCTTTCTTTACATCCTCTTTATTGAGACCCCTTTGTTTTAGACTGGATTTAATCTGTAAAAAAATATTTAATTAGGTACACTATAACAGTTAAATATAACGCAATTAAGCGTTCAGATTTTAGAAAAGTTGCAAGTCGCTTTGATTGGCATTGACGTAGAGCCTGGAGCATTATGCTATTAGAATTTGCATAAAATAATATGACTCCTCAATCCTCAATCACTCTTCAATAAAAAAGATCTGCTATAGACTATAGCGCGAAAATAAATGAATTTCATAAAATTTTACTATACATCCATTTACTAATTGACTAAACATGTAAACAACCTTTTTGAATACGAGCCTCTGTTGCAGCGGATTCATTTTGCAGAGAAATTCTTCCACCCACACATCATTCGCATTTCTTACAATTTTCCTTGCCAATATCCTATAATCGCACATAATTTCAGTTGGTTCGCGAGGAGAATTTCTTATACTAATCAAGATGAAACATCCGTCACTTAATAAATATTGAAAAGTCGTCACAAACAAAGCTATACTTTGACATTTATACTGAGCGCACGTGGCGCACGTCGTACCGCTCGACATGCCGGCTAAGATTCGAGTAAAAGGTCGGCGACTGCGAACGAGATGCAAAGGGAAATACGAGAGCAAGCATCAGCAGCCTGGTCCAAAGCGCTGCTTGTGCACGTGCGTAGTATGTATAGCGCAGGCGGCGCTTCGAGCTGCCACCTGATGATGCTCGGAACCTGCTGTTGATATCAATCATCTGTCGAGAGATATCTTGCGCTATATGACGTGTAAAATCCCACGAAATTTTTTTTTTATTTTATTATTTTATTTTTATTACTATGTTGTAACACTCGAGTCAACACTTTTCCGTACCACTTATTCATTCACAATTCCGAGTACTATAAACTGACGAAATCGCGGCATCACTCCGTTTTATGACAGTACCCATCATTATAGGTGAATATTAAGTAGATCTCTAAAAATTCCCGAACATTGAGGATGGACCTAACATGGATATAAAAGTCCTGAAATCCCAATCACACCGAACAGTACAAATTAGACCTCGACGCGCCGCGAAAGAGTGTCTTATACTTTATATTAAGTTCATTCTCTACAGCCAAAGCGCTACATAAAATATATATATATTGTAAAACTAAGAATATTATTTGTTAAACTATATTACAAGTTATTGTAAACTAAATTCATTACTATTCTACGAATAAAACCCGTTTACGTTTCAAATAAAAAATCAGTTATTGACCTCATGATTAAAGCCTGATAACAAGTATTTATTACCTGAAAAACTATAACTAAGGTAAGCAAAAAAGCCACGCTAACTATCTTACCGCGTGCAAACCGCTCGGCGCGCAGTAAGAAAC
>UCOJ01001197.1:0-39664 GCA_900474305.1 Cecidostiba fungosa | reverse complement strand
CTATGCTACCAGGCGCGTCCACAGGTTGCGGATGGTGGAATGGCCAGACAGAGTAGTGGGAGTGGGTGACCACTCCCGCAGTCTTTCTGGTTAGTCGCTAATATGCTGAATACGCGACCGCGGACAATAGAATCGTCCAGGGAGGGAGTTCGTTTTCTACGGGAAGTGTCGTCCCCGGACTGCCCGAGCAAGCAGGACGGTACAAAGGTCGCCTCGTGTGCGACTATAGAGGACCGTTCCCTGCGACCTTAGGGAGAGTCCGCGGACTTCGGTCGGCACTCTCTACAGGAATTTTTATGGTTTAAAAAATTTACATTAATAAATTATCGTTTTCTATTAATAAAAAGTGTGTTTTTTGCATATAGTATTTAGTACGGGTAATTTTACAGACAAACTATTTATTCAAGTGTGTGTACACTGGCCTTTAATGGAAACTTTGAATTTTGGAACGTCAGCCATGACACCTGTCCATCAGGGTGACCAGATCTGGCGATTTTGCGCCAAATTTTGTGTCGGTTACTCGATTCTTTTGCTAGAACATTTGATAAAGTAATGTAGTGATTTAATAATGTTAGTATTTTTAGGTAGTGTTTACGGAATTTGTATGTAAGCTTAATTATTATTTTTAGATGATTTTAGTAAAATAATCTTAGTAGCTGGCGACAGGTCTGGTCACCCTGCTGACCTGCTGTCCATAAGAAATACATCGGAAGTGTCATGGCTGACGTTCTAAATATTCAAATTCCATTAACGGCCAGTGTACTCAATTCCTGAGGGCGCAAGCGGAAAAGTATGTCTAAGTTGTGTCCACTTTACTCTATTTTTCATTTTTTCCAATTAGAAATATCAATGCCAATACCTATTTGCAATAATGATGATGATAAACGCCTTAATAAACGAAATATATACATATATGTGTTCAACAATGTTCCTTCGCGCCTTCATTGGCGATAATTACCGATAATTTTTAAAAAAGCAGAAAATTTGTTCGTTTTGTATAATATACATCAGGTATATTTCAAAGACTAATACGCGTCGATGCCTATAATATATGACTTATATATAAATTTTATTTTCCTAAAAAGGATCAGATTTTATAAATGAAATTTATTCTATATATAGGCCCAGTATACCTAATAAAGGTATTATATTACAATATATACGTATATGTACGTATATAAATATCGTCATCGTGTGGCGCACTCACCGCGGCGCGGCGCCCGCGCACATATGTATATGTATATTACACACGTGAACTGACTTT
Organism: Cecidostiba fungosa; assembly: GCA_900474305.1. NCBI lineage: Eukaryota > Metazoa > Arthropoda > Insecta > Hymenoptera > Pteromalidae > Cecidostiba > Cecidostiba fungosa. The sequence goes on along the minus strand of UCOJ01001197.1, from coordinate 38,400 downwards.
TCCGCATAGTGTCAGCCGCCGCAAGAAAAAAAAACATCACATCACCCGCAAAAAGCTAAAAGCATCGTCAAGTCTCGCGCCGCGACATCACCGCACACACCACGTAAACACAAGAAGGCGTCGTCGTCGTGAGCAAGAGGAAAAAAAAGGAGCGGCTATTATACTCGAATGACCGCATCGTGTGTATTAGTTAGTAGTAGACCGATTCAAGACACAAGATAGTGTGTATATTGTATATATACGTGTGTTGGGATATATAATATAACAAGACATCAGCTGCAGTTTTGGTGCGACAGTGTGTAGATATTTAATTGATGCGACATGTCGGATCCGCAGTTCGTCGCGACCGACACCATCGACGGGGTCTGGCCTTTCCTGCAGAGTGTGAGTTTTTTTTTGTTAATTTAGTTGTTTTTCGGTTTGTGTGCGAGAATTTCTTGGAGTAAATATTGGGCCTTGAAGCGGTTTTTTAGGTTAAGGACTCACTCCGTGTGTGTGCTATATAGCGTTATCATCGTCAATTGAAATTAAAAGTTTCCTGATAAATGCTGTGATAAGTATGTCATGGCTTTTTTTAGGGAGTTCGTGTTTGCTTTTATTTTTCTAATGCTATATTTGCTGATCTGCAGCAGATTGATACAGAATGATTCTGCTCTCTGATGTAGTTTGTAGATAAGAATTTGCATATAACTCTGCATCAGAGTCTAAAATTGTTGAAGGCTCATTACTACGTCTGCTGGATTGTTTGAATTGATCCGTCTGAGTAGTTACAGCATATAGTTTGTATATACTGCAGGCTAGAGAGTAGCAGTGTATTTTGTAGTTTAGAGAGGAAACCTTATAAATATGCTCGCTTTATATAAACTAGAATATATATAATCGACTGCAGGTGTACAGAATACTTTCCTTGTCTAGGATTCCATTGGTTCTGCAATTTTTTTTATTTTGCTTTACTGTTTTTACAATGATTTATTATTTAATATTGCGTGCGTAATGAATCAGGTGATTTTGATGAGAGATACGTGTGAATAATGCTCTTTATTGATATGGTTCATGACGGAGCTATTGATAATATTTCAAAAGATAAGGTAGACTGACACTTATTGCTAAAACAGTCAAAGTTTCGTCATGACTTGTTAGTATTATAGAGTTTCACTATTCTTTAGATAAAATCAGTGGAAAAAATTAACTGCTCACTACAATACTTATAAATCTTCCATTAGAATGACAGGATAATCACGATTCTAATATGTTCATGGTTATTTTAGATTGACTGGAGAGACCCATGGCTAGCGTTACTGTTAACATTTCACATAGCTGTCACAATGACAGCACTGATGACGAGGAATCATGCAAACTTCCAGATTTTATTGTTCCTTGTTCTCTGTGAGTATATGAATGAATAAATTTTAATTTTATAATACAAATCAGTTCAACGAACTTTAATCTTTGTTTGTGTTTCAGTGTTGTTGGTTTATTTCTCTGAGAGTATCAATGAAGTAGCTGCCACAAACTGGATGTAAGTTTAAAAATAATTTGTTTACTTTCAATAAATCAAGATTTTGATGACACCTCAATATTTTCAGGGTATTCTCCAGACAACAATATTTTGACTCCAAAGGATTATTTATATCGATTGTATTTTCTGTACCAATTTTAATGAACTGTATGATAATGGTGGTGAGTTAAATATTTAGAGTTGATTTAGATTTTTCATAAATTTTTTTATCGATAAGTAAATGTTCAATTTGTTTTTTTTAACCTAGGCAAGCTGGCTGTATCAATCAAGTCAATTAATGACAAGCCTAAAAAGAGCTCAACTTCGTCAGCAAGCAAAAAATAGACTGACAACAACACCTACCACAGATATATCAAATGGAACCAATGACATTTCCCGACCTACTGAAAAGAAAAACGATTAAGAGGAACCAATCTAGTCAGCCATACACCAGAGATACTAACATTTTTCTCGGAAAAAATGTGCGACCAAGTGATATGATCTATGGATTCAAGAAGAATCCTATTAGAGTTGCTTCGCATCAATAATTGGCAACCATAATAGCTTATGCTTCTTCAAAAAGAAAGAATTGAAATGCTCGGAAGAAACATTCAGGTATTAGGACGGCGAAAAGAGACTAGGTTTTGCTTTATTAGCAGTGCTTCGACAAATAGCGAAAATTAAAAATGGAAAACTGCACTCAAACTCAAACTAAGCTGAGAGAGAAAAAAGATTCAGATAGTTATTAGATAACAATTTGGTAAATCTTTACATGAGACACGTTCTTTTTAAAACAATAAGCCTCTTTTTTGGATGGTTATATTCGCAATAATTCTAAATAGAGTGCCGAGGCTAGTTACTATAGATAAAATATTGTCGAAATCAATAAACCCAGAAGGATAAATATATATGCCTATATTGCTAGAGGAATGGAATACTGTCATTGAAGTATCGAGATAAATTTTTTGTCAGAGGACTAGTTGAATTTACAAAAGTCTTAGAGAGATTTGCAGTAACTATTTTAAGCCTTTTTCAAAATATTATCACGATTTAGCAAAAAGGTTACCTGCTTTTCATATAATTTTTAATACATTAAGCTTAAGAATAAAAATCAAAAGAAGACTTGACTTTTTATAGTTTTTCGTTAATATTCAAACAAAGCTTGATACATTTGTATTAATATTTAATAAGATAAATATTGAACTTGCGAATAGTAATAAAGCATACTGATTAATCACTCTAACTCAGTACAATTAGAGGGATTGCTTAGGATATCAATTTATATCAATCAGATGGACAATGAAATCTTTGCTTGAATCTCTTATTGCTTTAATAATTAAGTTTTAAGTATTTGCCTTTTCTTATTGTGAGTTATTAATTTATCTGCAATCCTAAATTATTATATGTCTTAAGATTGCTTATTGGTAATGCAAGTATTGAATTATACTGCATATCTCTCTTAGTAGAGTATCTTGATTAAAATTGTGATTAGAAAATTTTTTTATTAAATGTTGCGTGATTTTCCTGCGGCTTTTCTCGTTCCATTCATTGGTTAATAACAGCGAATGAGAACGAACTTAAGGTGCGAAGTATGTACTTATTGAAATTTTAGATCACAACTCGTACTATATATACATTATATATATATTTACTGCTTTTGCATCGTTTAACAGTTACAATATTAAAATGCTAAGATCTAAGAAATCAAAGATTTTGTAAGATCATAATCAACTTGTTCAACAAGAGTGAGGCAGATGCATTTTTTCTTGCCTGATAATTCATTCTTATCCGAATAATTACGTCAGTTAATTATTGTATAATAAAGTATTTGTGCAAAAAAAACTAGCTTATTATATAAGATATTTCATTCATAATTATGCTTTTATATTCGTTTAGATTTTTAAGTTTTTATGCCAAATTTTCTTCGGATTTTATTGACTTTGATTCTTTATAGATTCTTACAGATCAAACTGTTCTTTATTACGTTTATCGAACGATGATTTGTTTTCTTTGATCTATTAAATGAAGAATTACATCACCATATATATTTAATGTAATTACTGTGAAAAACTTTTTGTTTATTCTTCATAGACGTTAAATTTAAGACATAAAGTTGTATACATACTTTTATCATAGTAATCGAAAAAATGTTTTTTTGTTATTTTATTGTATTTACAGTTTGAATAATCAAAAAAAAAATTTACTTTAAAAATAAATTTCTACGAATACGACTTTTTTCTGTTATTTCAAAACTATCAATCGTATTCGCGCCCAGTACCACGTGACTTGTCTACGCGCATGTCCAATAAGTACGCGCGCTAAAACAGCTTTTTTGATCATTTCCTCCGTGTGTTGTTTTTCTGAAAGTAAACATTGTCTGCAGCGTAATTGAAGATACCTACACCATTCAGTGCAAAGAATAATTAAGTAAACATACCAATAAGGTGATTATTTGTTATTATAATGATAATAATTTCGAGCCAATTGAGTAACAAAATATATGTACATATCCTCAAATATATAACCTCTCTAACCTAACATTGAAATATAAAAAACGTTACATTTAACTAACTAATGCTCTTATATTTACACTTTATTTTTATATTCACAGAGGTGTTCTTCAAATTTAATACTGTAAGCATAAACAAAATTGCAAAAATGGATACAGAAGACATGGAACGCTTTGAATCAGAAAATGGTGTGACTGAAGCAAGCACAGATAATATTGAAAATATCAGTATGGATGAACCTCACATAGAAGAAAGTGACGATGAAGAGATGACAGCTGAACAAGCGGTACAAGCACTTGAAAATGCTTGGCTCAATGAAAAATTTGCTCCGGAACTCTTACCACATCAACTGCCACTTGTTGAGACCATGCTGGATCACATAGTGCATATGGAAAATAATTTAAAAAAGTAAATATTTTTCTTTTAATAGCAGATAATCTATCATTGATCTTAATATATCAAATCATTTTATCATTTTCAGATTAAAAAAAGGAGACATTCGCCTCAACATTCATACGATGGAAAATAGTAGAATAAGATTCATCATTTCAAGTTACCTTAGAAAAAGGCTTGAAAAAATAGAAGAATATGCCATTCACTTATTATCAGAAGATGCTAATCGTGATGTAGATGGACATTTCATGACAGCTGCCGAAGCTAAATTTGCTAGAGAATATATATCTAGCGTTGAAAATTTATTCACTGCTGTTGCCTTACAGTACATGCCTCCAAGAATCAGAGAGTTTGAACTGAATAAAATGGCATCCAAGCCAAATATGAATAAACATGTTTTTATCAGAGCAAATAAAGCTGCTTCAGGAATTTTGATTCCAGGCAATGATTTAGAAGTAGATTTTGAAGAGGGTTCGCAACATATTATACAGTACAGTGCTATTGCTCATTTAGTTAAATCTGGAGATGTGCAACTGATATGATCAGTGTAGATATATTTATAGAAAACTGTTTAAATTTAGGTTCCTGAATGAATATGTACATATAGTTATTGTTAAATTTATAAGGTGGCGTTTGTTAGACTAATTCATGCGATAAGTGATTGTGAAAACTAATGTTTAAATTATGCATTAAAAAATGTAAAATCTTATATATATTTTTCCATTGTTCAGTTCTACAAGAACTGTTGAAAGTAAATAAAATTTAATACTATTTAAAAGACGTCATGTATTTTTTTCTTAATTATTACATATAAAAACTAGAAATATTAAAAATGTCATGAGATACAGTCCATCATATTAGAAAAATATCCACCTTTCTGTTGCAGTAGATTATGTGGAGTGTCAAATTGAACTGCTTCACCTTGGTAAATCACCAAAATTCTATCACTATCTAAAATTGTATTCAATCTGTGCGCAATAGTTATAATAGTACAATTTGAAAATCTCGTTCTTATAGTTTTCTGAATTATCTCATCGGTAACAAGATCAACATTAGCTGTAGCTTCATCAAGGATTAAAACTTTATTTTTCGCTAAGATGACTCTAGCTAGACACAAAAGTTGTTTTTGTCCAGTACTGAGATTGTTGCCTCCATTTTCAATTTGATAATCTAAGCTATTAAATTTACTCTTCAATTCAACATCTTCTAACGCTTGCCACATAACGTCATCGTTGTACTTCTGCATAGGGTCCAGATTGGTCCTCAATGTAGCAGTAAATAGCACAGGCTCTTGTGGTATGATAGATAATCTACTACGAAGATCGTGAAGTCCAATAGTTGCAATATCGATATCGTCGATAAATATAGAACCATCTGGGTTTACTAGCCGAAATAATGCAGAAATAAGAGATGACTTTCCTGTTCCAGTACGACCGACGACCCCAATCTAAAAAGAATCCACAATTTATGAGTGCATCATAAAAATCGACAACGTCATGAAAATTCGTATTCGTATCTCACCTTCTCTCCTGGTTTAATATTCAGCTTTATATCTTTTAAAACTAGTTCATCTTCCTCCGAGTATTTCAAAGATAAATGATCAAATTTAATTTGACCTTTATGTGGCCAATCTTTTGGCAATGCATTTTTAATATTAGTTTCAAAAGGACCTTCCTGCTCCAAATTTGTAAATTGAAAAATTCTCTCTACACTTATCATTTGCGTCATCATCTCAGTCGTTTGCCGAAGCCCATATTGAACCGATCCATACAGCATGAGAATCTGAGTTATTGCCAGTCCTACCATCCCGGCAAAGGTATTGCTGTCCTTTACAATTATAAAACAGGCAACGACGAATGCTAATAGACTAATAGACAAAATGTCAATGTAAAAACCAAAAGCTGACGATGACACTATATTGAGATAGTGAGCAGACGTGTGGACGTTCTGCAGAGAATCGAATTCTGCCTTGATTTTTTCTTGAGCCTCTGCTGAGCGAATTGTAGTGAGACCAGACATAGTCGAATTGACATGAGAATATACTGGACTTTTTGCTGTAAAGTTAAATTTGTTTAAGAACAATATCGAAGCATCAACTAGAATCATTTTTGAAAGAATACCTTTGCTCTCTAAACGTTTGATATTTTGAGCGGTTGGCAAGTACACATTTTTCAATTTCCAACAACTGGTACTCATTACAATCATGGGAAATATCGACCACCAGTTTATAATTAAAACCTGAATGGCCACACCGATCATTTTGAACAGCACTTGCAATGCATCGAGTGTCGTGGTCGGCAAAGTTTCGTCAACCAGTCCAATGTCTTTTGAAAATCTGTTCAGAATTCTCCCTGTAATAAATAAGTTGCATTATCAACGATTGTTAATAACACACTATAAGATTAAATTCATTTGGTGTATATGACTCACCTGAAGGATTAATTTCATAAAAACGCATAGGGGCCTTTAAAAGACAAGAAAACATTTGATTGTGTAGTTTTCTACTTGCAATCATGCAAATTTTATAATAGAACAGGCTGCTTGCAGTCCACATGATGACGCTAGCTAACAGTAAACCCGCGAAAACGTAAAGAGCAAATCTTAGTTTAATCGAAACGCTACTATCATCATTTGTAGGAACTTTAACTTGACTTTCTTCTTGCTTAATCCTGTAATAAGAGCGGCAACTTAGTGTCGATATATCTATAAGCTATTATAAAGTATATTGTGACAAAGACTTACCAATGCGCCAACCAATAATCGCATCCACTGACAGAAGCTTGCGCCAAAACGAAGCTCATTATCAAGCAGAGCAACGCAAAAACCGAGCCTCCAGCTCTGAAATATCTCCAGCACATAGGACTATTAGACAATTGTTTGCTTTCCACGAGTTTGTCTTTCTCATCAATCATCACCTTCGCCGATTTATTTTCGATGAACTTTAGTTCGAGTTCATTTTGAATTGCGCTTTCATCTTTTTTCGGTGTTTTATCTGCTGTAAGACTTGATGTATATTGAGGCAGCTCAAGTAAGCGGTAATCGGTAAGATGAGAAAAAGTACCCGAGTAATCTATTTGACCCTATTACAGATGTCATAATCCGTAGTCTTTTTCATTAAAAAAAGAAATGCATTTTTATAATAAGCTCATAAAAAACTACTTACATTGTTTATAACAATGATCTGATCCGCTTCTCGAAAGTACTGAGTGCTGTGAGTTACTAGAATCCTGATCTTTTCCTTTAACAATCCATTGATACAATTATCGAATAAAAATTTACCCACTCTACTGTCGACTGCTGCCAGCGCGTCGTCAATCAAGTATATATCCGCATCTCTATAAATTGCTCTAAAGATAAAAAACGAAAAAAAGTATTGTATAGTTTGCAAAAGCAACTTTTTTTATTAAATCATTTTAAAAAAGGTACATATTAATAATACCTTGCTAAATTAATCCTTGCACACTGACCACCACTAAGCGTAGCACCTCGATCACCAACGTACGTTTCGTCTCCATTTAGTAGCGACTCAAAGTCATTTTTCAAGGCACAAGCGCTCACAACTCGGTCGTATCTTTCTTTATCGTAATCCTGACCAAACAAGATGTTATTCTTTACGGTTCCAGCGAATAACCAGGCTTCTTGGGAAGCGTATGAGACTTGACCATCTATCTTCATCTTTCCACAATCTACGCGCAATTCTCCAAGGATAGTTTTCAGAAGCGTTGACTGTAAATTGAAAGTAAAAATTAAACGCTATAATCAATTACTTTTCATTTTATTGATGCGTGTTCCCATACTTTTCCAGAGCCTGTTGGTCCAGCCATAATGCACAGCTCACCGGCTGAAATTTTCAAATTGATATTCTGCAAAGCTCGCTCGGTCGCGCTTCTTGACCAGGAAACGCTCAAATCTTCAGTAATAATGCGAGCACTGCCTCTTCGTGTTTTGATATCCTCGAGATTCATCTTAGAATCGACCTCGTCCAAAAATAAAAATTCCTAGGAAAAAAATAATATTAAAATACAACGAAAAAAAAAGAAAAATAGGATGATCGCTTTCCTACCTCGATGCGCTTAACGGAGACTCGAGCCTCGGCAGCTGAGGAAAGGGCTCGAGGGTAGAAAACAGTCATCATGACCTTAATCATGCTAAAGTACTGAGCCACTGAGTACACTACACTGGCCTCCAAGACGTTACCGAGCAGAACGTAAGTCATTATGATGAAGAACATACTCGTACTCTCGGCGAAGACGGACGTCGCAGCGCTTACTCCTCGCATATAAGATTTCACAGCGATTGCGTCCACTTCATATCTGAAATAAATAGCAAATGATTTAGAAGTTTGTTTCGAAAATTAAACTAAGATTAAATTTGTTGTTTTTGATGTATACCTTCTTGCGAGGAATACTAGATTTTCAAAAGGTTTCTCCCAGGCGTACATTTTTATGACTCGAATCCCTCTTACTATCTCGCTCATCAAGCGAACTCTTTCGTCCGTCTTACTCGCTACTTTGGCCCGAATCTTTGCTGTTACTTTGGCCAAACGTCCTAAAATTGAATATTTTTGAAAATGAAATTTAAGTATAGTATCCTGATGTGATCATTTGAAATATTTGTATGTTATTATAGGCCCTTACTTTGAATGGGAACGGTTTGGATGATCAGAAAAAGTATACCAGCCAAAGAAGACACGCCGACGTTATTCCAAATGAAATAAGCCATTACAATGCCTTGAATTGGTAAGACCCAGACATAATGCCAGAACATGCATACGTCTTCGAATTTCGCCACATCGTTAGATAATATGTTTATAATCTTTCCAGTATTGAATTCATTCGACGATGAAATTGAAAGGCGAAGAATCTAAAAAAAAATAGTCTTTAAATTTTATTATAAACTATTGCAACAGTGCGATCGGTGCGACCTATTAACCTTTCTATGCACCAATGACGAGATAGCTATCGAAATTCTCATTCCTATTTCTTTTCGACCTGCGACCGAATGATGGCCTATCATTGCTTGTAGCACTATCATCGCTACGAGAGCAACAGCATAAAGACAAGCATCTTGTGTCGTCGAATCCGAGCGAGGATCAAAGTGCCAAATTAAAAGTCCAAGAATAAAAGGCAGTAAACCTCTGAAAATACAAATAATACCTATAATTATAAATTAATTGTGTCTTATTCAATTTTTATATAACAAAAAGTTGTTACCTTAAAATTACGCATATGATAAAAACATGAATACCATAGTACCAAAAAAGTCCACCAAAAGTTCTACACAAAGCTTGGAATAAACTAGGTTTTCGTTTTGCAGAATTATGAGTTTTTAATTCTTCACGCCATGCACTAATAAAAAAAAGTTTGTTAGTTTACTAAACTTCTTTACTATTATTATGAAATATCGTGTTTTTTACCTTTCCAATTTGTCACCAAGTGATTTACTAGAGAGTTCCGGTAAAACATTGTACAAATCATCTACATCTAGACTTTTGTGTTTCCCACGAAAAAATATTGGTTTTAACCACCTGTTGATATAAATCATTAAATAACAAAAAATACGTTACGACAGATTGGAATTGTTAAAAAGATACGTTGTAGTAATTTGATTTCCCCGCGCACAGTGGTTCTTGGAAGTTAAGAACGAGGGGGATCCCACATGTTTATCGACGGCACAGCTAAGTATACGAAGAATTCACGGCATACAATGCGTATATATTTATAATGCTTTAAGCAATTTTTCAGCATATTTTTACGGTTCTACAATGATTATTGCAGTGTTTGCTAACAAAAATATATGTAACAAGCAGTAAACAAATTAAAGTTAGTGTATAAAAATTTATAAAAACGTTTCACAAATTAGGAATGTTATTGTACATATTATTGATGAAAAATCAAACGTAAATGAAATCCTTACCAAAAAAATAACTTGTTTAAAATGTTCATCCTTTGAACAACAAAAATTTAAAATATATAAAAATATATAAACTTAGTGAAGTTAAAAATAACGAATCACTTGTGCGAACAGTGGCGGACTAAAGATATCGAGAAACTGGAGTATATTATGCCAGTGTACAGAAAGCAGAAGGGGCAAGGAACACTATCAAAAGTCCGTTCGTTTGTTCGTCGCTTGATGCTCTTGCTTGTATAGTGACTGTTGATTTGCTAAAGTGCCGCGAATAATTTAAAACAGAACTGTTACATAAAATAATTTCGGATTCATTAAAAATAAATTAAAAATCTAGATTTCATATCAGTAATACTATATTTTAACATACACGTTGAAATAAATACAACATGAAATTCTATTCTAGACACAACAAGAATACATTTTTAGTTCATAAATACAACTATATAACTTTGCTTTTAAACAGACACTGACTGTGTACTATCATACACAGCACTAACAAAATATGAAAGTATAGTTAATATATATATAGCTATGAACGTATTTACATTTACATCTTATCTAACAAATATAAAACGAACGTAATTTATGAAAATAATAGCTTGAGGTCGTCGATTGTTAACCTATTACTGATAGATCCTGACAAAACATTTTGTGCGATTGCCAACTTCACATCTTGAAGTTTTTTAACTTTTTCTTCGATGGTATCTCTGCATACAAATCTGTAATGTAAAATTGCAAATGAATAAGAGAAAAAGATGAGAAACGAATTTTATAAAATTATAATAAAGAAGATTACTTACTTGTAGATATGGACATTATTCTCTTGACCAAATCTGTAAATCCTATCCATAGCCTGAGTCTCCAGTTGTGGATTCCAGTGCAGATCAATAAGGAGTAAATTATTAGCTCCAACTAAATTTAGACCCACGCCACCAGCAGTTAGAGATAAAAGTAGGACATTCAGTTTGTCATCGTTGTCATTCAGTCGATCAACTATTGCCTGCAACCAATTTCATTAGTTTTTATAACATTGATTTAAAAATAAAACAATTTAAATAGTTTCTTATGTAAAATAGTACCTGTCTGTTTTTTACAGCAACTTGTCCAGTGAACATTTCGTAATTTACACCTTCCATAAGGTACAGATTGTTTGCAATGATATCTAAAAATTTAGTCCATTGCGAAACTATAATAACCTTCTCTCCTTTTTCTATGATGCTATGAACAACATCCAGCACTGCTCTAACCTAGAAAATGATAAGTAATTACATTTAAGTATAAATATATTTAATTATTTGAACAAAAATTAAATGGTTTAACATTACCTTTGAACCTCGTCTGTCCTTATCAAAAACGCGATTAGTTCTTGACAACACTTGTCGGGCCATCACTTCGTCGATTACATCTTCGTCGTCGTCAGACGTTAATTTATCCAACTCTGCCAGGATTTCTTGCCTACAGGTTTGATTTTCTGTTGATCCTACATCAACATCAGCCCTATCAAGCATTGACTTAATCAATGAAGGATGACAACACATTTGCCGGAGTCTCAATATTAGAACCAATATGTAGTAATTGTCGATTTCTTCATGATGTTTCATCAATATCAGTAATAATCTTGTAATTTTGTCTGGTACTTCTACAGAAACAAAATAGATTGGTGTGTAGGTAAAAGAAACTATAAATTTTCTAATTATTAAAAAAAAAAATTAAAAATAAAAGTTTACCTTGTTGTACAATGTTCCTTCTTCGGCGACAACCAAACGTTTTTTCATGCTCCCGGTCTTCCCTTTGTTCTAGGAACTCGTTGAAAAACGTTCTTGAATATAAAAGTATTTTCTGATAAACTACTTTTTCTTCGGGGTCTAAATCCACTTCGATTAAATCGAATCTTCTTTCTGGCAAGGACTGTATAGCTCCTTTAGCTATTAGCTCAGCTTTAGTTCTTCTAAGCATCAGCGTTGTTGTAATAACTTGCAGACGCTGCGTAGCGTCCTCCGTATCTGGGCCTACCCATCTTCGCCAAACATTTATATCATTGAAAGGATGGCACTTGAGAAACTTTAACAGAGCGTAAAAATCCAATTTTCGGTTTTGTATTGGCGTTCCTGTAAGTGCCCATTTAATTTTTGCTGACAACTCGCACGTAGATATGCTGATTTTTCCTTGATAATTTCGGATGTAATGGGCCTCATCCAAAATCACTCGTTCCCATTTGATCTACATAATACAAATATAGTAAAATAATTGTTTAATTCATAAATATATAATTTTCAATAAAGAAATATAAAATTACCTTGAACAATTTTGAACTCTTCTTGCTGGACGGAGCTATATGTAAATCCCGTTCCTGTTGAACAAGATGGTATGTCGTGACAACGATGTCATACTTTGCCAACTGTTTAGTGCTTATATTTCTGGATGGTCCATGGTAAACAAATACTCGTAAAATTCCTCTACGACATTTTGTATGGACCTCCCTTTCCCACTGCCTAAGCACAGATGCAGGACAAACCACTAACGTTCTACCATCAATAACTGTAAAACAAACGTATTTTTGAGTACTTTAAGAAAATGAATAAATATTTATCTGTAATATATATTATTTCTAAAAAAATGTTCTCACTTTCCCGGGATTCGTCATCCGGTACATGACCCCAGTCCTCATCAAGTTCATCATCTGTATCCGCGTTTGCTTCACCATTGGCTCGAGCCTTTTCTTTCTTATCATTTTTGGCCGCCAGAATCAATGATATCATCTGTATTGTTTTTCCTAATCCCATGTCATCAGCTGTAAAACATTATATTTTTTAAAATACTGAACAAAAATAATATAAGAATAATATAAAAAGTTTATACCTAAGATTCCACCCTTGGGTTGTTGCTCCTCTCGCCATCGCATCCATTTCAAGGCATGCCTTTGATGAGGCATTAGTGGTACTATTAAACCACGAGGGTTTCTTTCGATAGCATCTGCAGGGATGTTTGTGATAGAATGAAAAAGTTTTTCTACACACTCAGTCGTTAAATAACGTTCTCTCAGATAAGTTTCCATGCGCTTTTCCCCCACATTTCCACGAAAAGTTGAATGAACATTACTGGAAATCGCGCTGACATCAAAGTTGATGTCCTCTGCCAAATTCGGAAATTCGTAATCAGCCAACGAATCGTCTGGCACTCCTTCATCTTCAGTGTCGTCATCTTCAGTGTTTATGTCCTTATCTTTCAATGGACTTCGTGATTTAATATCCAAATCTTTTTCAATTTTCGGACTCGTTTCTACAAAGTAAAAAAAATACTCAATGAGATACAAATTATTGCTTAAGCAAAAAAGCATAGCTAAGAAATTTTACCCATTTTTGGTTTCTTTAGATATTTGTTCTCAATATCATCATTATCAAAAGCCAAAATATCGTTCAGACGTCGTTTTGCAGCCAAACTGTTTGATCCTCTGTTAAAACCTATACAAAAAAATAATGTAAAAATTTATACAAATCATATGAAACTAAGAAATTAGCAAGACTCACCTTTTGAGGTGCTTGGAGTAATTATGTTTTTCTCTACTGGAGTACTAGATGTGGCTATTGTGTATTCAGCAATTGAACGATTGTTGGCAGCAATGTTCCCTGGAAGACGTTTTACTGGCCCTGTATTAGCTATACAAAAAGTAATGTAGCAATCGATACAAATAAAATATTGCGATTGAGAAATTATATATATTCACCTTTTGAAGTACTCGGCGTAACCATGTTACTCTCTACTGGAGTACTAGACGTGGCTATTGCGTATTCAGCAATGGAACGATCTTTGGCAGCAATGTTTCCTAGAAGACCTTTTACTGGTCCTGTATTACCAATATAAAAAAGTAATGTAACAATCGATATGAATAAAATATGGCGATTAAGAAATTAAAGATATTCACCTTTTGAAGGGCTTGAAGTACTCTCTACTTTAGGATTGAAATTAGCAATTGCATATTCAGCAATCGAAATTTGTTTGCCTTTTATCGGCTTACGTTTTGGTGCGGGCTTTGGCTTCTTAACTTCGTTGATCTGGTTCATATCAACTTTCGGAAATTGATCTAAGAAATCTTCATCTGAGATTTCATTACCAATGCCACTCTCACTCATTGTAGTCGTGACTTCTTCTTGATTACTAAAAATTTTGTTTGCATTTGTTAGCTTGGCATGATTTCTACAGATATTTAGTTTTGACTAAATATTATCATTAAATAGATTGATGTTACTAAATTTCAGAGAAAAAGACAGATTAACTATAAATAATATACTTTACCCAAGAAATGTGTCAATGTCAAAATCCTCATCCATTTTAAGAGAAGATGACCTTTGAATCGAAAAAGGTGTCTGGAAACATGTGCCACTGTCATCATTGTTATGCCCAGTGGAACAAGGAGTTGAATCTGCATTTAACACTGAGGGTACCTCGGGAGGCACATTGAAAGAGACGTCACTGGGAACATTAACAAGGCACTCAGGAGACTGATCGTCACTTTCTGCATCAAGAGGATTCTCTGTACAATGATCATCATCACTGATGACTGAAACATTGTCCTCCGACTCGCTCGCTGAACGAGCCTCTTCTAATTGCTGCAACCTGAGAAATCATTTTTGTAATTAGTCAAACGAAATAAAAAAAATCTCAAAAATAGAGTGAAACAATGAACAAGACATTCGTTGCCTGTAAATCTTTTCGAATAAAAATCTAAGAAATTTTCTATGAAAACGCATAACTACGCTAAAAAATATTTTCTTTCGTAATTTAGTCAGGCAAGGAAAATTCTCTCAAATATAGCACAAAACAACCGAACCAGACATTCGTTTCCTCTAATTATCTTTCGAAGCAAAATCTTTTCTCGCCTAAAGTAACTCAATCATAAACAGTTTTTCGCAAGTAAAGCATAAAAGTTCAAATTTCAATGACGAAAAACACTATTTCCCGAAAAAAAACCGGACGCGATGTGAAGCCGCGCAGCAACAAGGAAAACCAAAATCCTACATACCTCTGCAATGCAGAATTCGACCTGGTGACCCTCGAACTGCCCGGTTCACTTAATACGGAGTTAGACCTGGTGACTCTCGTCCTTGATGTAACGGGCTCTAATAACGACTCCTTCGCGGTCGTCTTCTTCTTTATCGCCTTTGACTTACTGCCGCCTCCTCTCCAGCCTCCTCGTCTCCAGCCCCAACGTCTCCCATAAAAACCCATAGTCGCGGCTTCTTGTCTAACTATTCACGAGCCAAAACCGAAAATTATTAAACTAATCCAGCACCAGCTAATATCCACAGTACAATAGAATATGACATCATATATTATCGGACGAAGATAACAACAAAAAAATTCACAACACGAATGACAAGACGACACGATGTTTCTAATACAGGCGCTGAGACAGGACTGAGCTTGCATGGTAAAAATCGCCGGGCGCTCGCTCACCTCCCGCCGTTTTTGTTTCTTGGGAATCGGTGAGAATCACTAGAATCTTTCGGGACGACAACGCGACGACGAAAAAATACTAGGTTTTCGAACTAGATTTGGTGAAAGCGACAACTTCACGAACGAAAGTCACTGGAATTCTTCGAAAAATTGAATAACGGTTATTGACAAGTGAATTTGAATGTTAAATTTCGAAGGGGATCGGGAAATTTTGATGTTATATAATACCTTTTTTCTTTTCAATAACAAATTAAATTAAATTAACATTGTTTATTGGAGTAATGATTTTGGTGAAAATAGCGTAGCAGACTTGAATATTACATGGATTTTTACACATAAAAATACGTAAATAATCGTTATATTCGTAGTTTCTCACCTTTGTGCATATACGTATTTATACAGATTGAAAAATAATATACAAAATATAGAGATGAAAAGATTTTTCCTCTGCGTTTCTACGCAGCATGTGTTCCGTAAAGACAATAAAATAGGTAGAGCGCGTCATAAACGGGGAAAAAGGTGCGACGGTTTTCAGCCCGCAATCTCCCTGCATATAGCAATAAAAAGGATTATCGAAGGACGGGATAGTTTTTTTGGTCTTCCGGGGGAAACCCGGCTGCCGTCTGCGAGCCACGTGTTGGGGAATTCGCACTTTGTCTACCTGCGTCGTCGAGCGCAGAGGGTACCTTATTTTTATTGCACTCGTATAGGTGGTCGGTATACGCATTGTTTCGCTTCAATGCCCGAAGAAGGAATAACTGAACACCTTGTGAAAAATTTTATTGAAATATATCTATATTTATTGAGTCATTCATTCAAAACAGAATCGTATCATTAAGTCGTAATGTAATCTTAATCTTAATATACAATATGAAAATGCGTGATGTATAGTAATAATCACAAGCTTCAACGAGTAGTCTTATCCGCAATTATTTTAATCTGGAGTATATAAAATATATTGGTCGTGTTTAGAAAAATAAACGCTCGAACAACTATCATATGAAAAATACAATCACATTCGTGTTATCCTTATATAATCTGCAGGAGAAATATATTTCGATTTATGGCTTCTCCGACGAATCTTCTGTGGCGTCGGCAGAATCGTTACTTTTCACAACTCCGTTTACGTTTGTTCGCTCCTCCGCTGCATCGTCAGTCGTTGATACTTGGTTATTCAGCCTTATGTTATATGCCTGAAACAAAATTACATTCATTTTATTTGCATCATAAAATGTAGTGCAATAATGACTATTTAATAATAAAAGATCTTTGAAATTTACCTCCTCGGAGACTTTTCGCAAATGCTCATGCATTGCATCGCCGGTCTGCCTGACCATTTTCACAAAACAGCCGTTTTCAATCTGCAATAGAACGTGCGGGTGATCGAACTCCACGATCTCGCCGTTCTCCACGACGAGGATCTTGTCGCTATCAATCACAGATTCAAGCCTATGCGCCACCGTCAGTACTGTGCAGTCTTCGAACTTGCTGCGTATCGTCTTGTGAATCAGGGCGTCGGTGGCTGGATCGACGTTGGCCGTCGCCTCGTCGAGAACCAAAATGCGCGTCTTCTTGACGATTGCCCGAGCAAGACACAGCAACTGACGTTGCCCGGCACTATACAGATATTTTTATAATAAATTTACAATTAATATTAAAAATTATTATATACACTTATGATCACACTTACCTAAGGTTTCTACCTCCACATTCTATTGGATGATCGAGAGGTACGAATGCTTTGTGAAGTTCCACGTCTTCGAGTGCAGCCCAGAGGCTCGTGTCCTCAAATTCGTGGAACGGATCGAGGTTGTCGCGGAGCGATGTCGAGAACAGTACTGGCTCCTGCGGTATAATGGCGATTCGCTTGCGTAGCTCGTGCAAGCCCAAGTTATTGGTATCAAACTCGTCGATGAGTATTTGACCTTCAGTACGAGTCAGACGGAACAGTGCAGAGATCAACGAGGATTTTCCTGCTCCGGTGCGTCCGACAATACCAATCTTAAAAGTGTATAAACAAATTCATTTTGTTGGTAATCACGTCATAATTAAAATTTAAATACAGAAGATTTAATATTTACCTTTGTGCCGGGTTCGATGATCAGATTTATATTCCTCAGCACTGGCTCTTCGTCTCGGCCGTAGCGCAGGCAAAATTTTTTAAACTCTATTTTTCCTTGACTCGGCCATCCGCTTGGTGGTTTTATTGCCACGCTTGCTTCGGGTCTCGTTTCTTCCTGCTCTAGCTGCGTAAATTGGAGTATTCGCTCAACACTCGTCATCTGAGTTACCGTTTCTGCCGTCTGTCTGATGCCCCTTTGCAGCATACCACACAGCATGAGAATCTTGGAAAATAAAGAATAAAATTAAGTTTGATTGTGAAATCATTATCTTATTATTATTTTCAAATATCGATGTATCTTTCAATTAGTACCTGAGTAATTGCCAATCCAACGCTACCAGCAAAAGTTTTAGTTTCATCGGCTAAAAGAGAACCAATTGTGACGAAGCCAACAAGTATGACGGTGACGAGATCAAGCCAGAGGCCAAAAGCAGATGCTACAGCGATGTTGAGAAAGTGAGCTCGCGTATGTTCGTCCTGGCGAGCGTCGAATCGTCGACGAACCGTCGTTTGGCTCCGGCTTGCACGTATCGTTACTAAGCCATCTAAGGAGGCTGTCACGTACGATAATACTGGGCTTTTTGCTGTTTAATTTTACGTTACTGTTTAAAAACATTATAAAATTTATTGAATATAAGCATTTTCTATGATCTTTACCTGCGCCTTCTAATCGCTTGATTCCATAGGCCGTCGGTACGTAAAATGTTCTTATCTTCCAAAATAGAAAACTGGTGAAGATCATTGGTAAAATCGACCACCAATTAATGATAACAACCTGTACGAGAACTCCCAAAATGATGGAGAAAACTTCGATGGACTCGTACATTGTGACGGGCAAAATTTCGTCCATTGCACCCGTATCCTTCGAGAAGCGATTGAGAATTTGTCCTGAAACAAAGCTAAGCACATGTATACTAAAACGCACTTAATGATAGTTGTTTATTTTAATATCAAACATTTTTTTCTTAAAAGAAAATGATATAAATATTTTATCATTATTTATAATGTAATGGAGTTTCTTACCAGAAGTTTGCTTATCAAAAAATCGCATCGGAGCTCTTAAAACGCAGGAGAACATTTGGTTGTGAATATTTGTACCCGAGTTCATGCAAATTTTGTAGAACAATAGACTCTTGCTTACTGCAGTAATGACACATCCCAAAAGTATGCAGCCATAAATTATCAACGCTGTATCTACACTCAAATAATTTGAAAATTCTGCACTTGTACTGGTTTCTGGTTTTGATTCTAATGTTTCATTTGACATCAAGTTTGATACCAGTTTTTCTGTTACACTTAAAATTAAATTTTGTGGCACTAAACTCGACGAACTTTTTGTTGTATTCAATGATAAATATGCTGGAGTACTCAGTGTCGCGGTAGTTGTACTTAATAACGCAGTTTGCGTTGTTCTCAATAAAGAGTTCTCAGTTGCATTTATTACTAAATTTCCTACTGCAGTCGTTAAGCTTTCGGTTGTGCTCGGCAGCGTGCTTAGTGATGTATCGAAAGATAAATTCTCTGTTGTAGTTGATAATTCTGTACTAGATAAACTTTCAGTCGTAGTTGATACATTTTGCGTTGCATTTAATAAAGCAGCTGTTGTACTCGATATTAAATTATGTACTGTTGTATCAAGTGCACTTTTAGTTGTAGGTATTACCGAAATTTCTGTCGTACTCGGCACGAGAGCAGACGATCTACTTTCTGTTAAAAGTAGGATTGAGCGTTCAGTTGTAAAATTTGACTCTGTTTCGTTACCAGTATTCCATCTGCATTCTTCTTGGCGAGTCCTAAATTTTTAACGAAAAAATTAGTTAAAATTCAAGCAATCAACTACTATTACACTATATCTCATTTTTAACTTACCAATATGCCAAGAAATAGTCTGAACCACTTCTAATAGTTTGTGCCAATATAAATAGTACAATTGTTAATGCAAGTAGAAAATAAGAATTTCCAGAACTAAAATATCTAGTGAATATCGATGTTTGCATCTTTCCCTTAACTATGAGTTCTTCCGTTTCCTGTGGCTCTTTTTCCGCGTCATCATCATTCGCATCTTTTGGTAAAATATTATCCTTGTTTTTATTGTTATGTACATCATTTATATTTTCTATTATTTTTCTCCTGTTTTCATTTACTTCATTCTCTTCTTCTTCTTCTGTACAAATATTCAAGAATTGCAAATTTCTTTTAGAAAAATCTGCATATTTTCCTTGAAATTCTAATTTACCCTAAAAGAAAAAGAAAATTTATCATTTACTACAGTTTTTTTTCTTTTGCTATACATTTCATTTGCAACTCACGTTATTCAAAAGAAAAATCGTGTCAGCTTCTTTTAAACATTGAACCTGATGCGTCACAAATATCCTAGTTTTATCTTTCAGATAGCCGTTAATGCAGTCATTAAACAAACATTTGCAGACGTTCGCGTCGACGGCGGATAGCGGATCGTCGAGAATGTAGATGTCGGCGTCTCGGTAAACGGCTCTGCAAAACATACAAAACCACTTTTAGCTTGGTACGTTGGAAAGTTTTTACATACTTTTGTGCTACTTTGTATGCACCTATTGCACAGTAACCACAAACAAGCATGCAATATAAGTCATGGATGGTTTTTTCTCTACTACAAATTTAGTACATTAGAACAGAGAACTTATTTTCAATAGCTAAATGAAGCAAGCCACAAGGTACAACACAATAGCGCGCAGTCAAAAAGTACAAGACGACGCTACTCACAAAGAAAAGACAGAATATAATAGACACAAGTAAGTGATAAGGACAGTTATCTACCTAGCCAGATTAACTCTCGCGCATTGTCCGCCACTGAGGTTCGTACCTCTCTCACCGACCTGGGTACGGTCGGCCTGGGCCAGCTGCTCAAAGTCTCGCTCGAGCAAGCAGACTCGAATTACCTGCTGGTAGCGCTCCTCGTCATAGCCTTGGTCGAAAAGCACGTTCTCGCGAACAGTGCCTGGGAAGAGCCAGGGACGTTGCGATGCATACGAGATCGTGCCGTTGATCTTGATGTCACCAGTGGAGGGACGCAATTCGCCCAGAACCAGTTGAAGCAGTGAAGTCTGTAAAGGAGAAAGTTGTAGAAAAATTCTGCAATAAAAAAGCGTGACAAAAGTCATTCGTGATGTTTTCCATATGAGTGATGAATGTATCGTCAACTACAGCTGCTTACGTCAAATTATATATATCTCCTTCATACGAACTGTATTACGAACAGTACGATAACAACGTTGGAAAACAATTTATAAATCGAATATAATAAGTTCCTCAACACATTATTTTAATGCTAAACAACAGAAATGTGGAATGGTTGTAAATAACAATCCTCCGTGGACATTTCCCGCGTTTACACACGATGAATGTTCAAAGATTTTTCTCAAAAAACGAAAGAGTAAATCTATAGTAATAAAACAGGTAGAATATAAAATTTCCATACCTTTCCTGAACCAACGGGTCCAACGAAGGCATGAAGTTTTTTCGGCGTTATGTACATCGTGATATCATGAAGCGTGTTTACTATTGAATTTGGTGACCAAGACGCCGTTACACTTTTCAATGATACACTTGCATTATCTTCTATTGATAACAATGGTGCTTTTATTTTGATCTCTTGCAACATTAGGAATTTCTATGAGAAAAATATTAGAATTTAGTTTCTTCATTTTGTAAAATCATTATTGGTGAGCTTCGTAATTTTTGAATTTACAGATATGTGATATTATAATATACCTCGATTCGTTTGATAGAGACTCGAGCCTCCGCAATATTAAAAACAGCCCGTGGATAATTGTACACTAGCAGGTTTTGCAGAATCGTGAAGTACTGAACCATTGAGAAGACTTTATTGGCTGATATTACGTTTCCCGCAAGAACGTAAGCCATTATTGTAAAGTACAGGCAAGTTCGATCGACAAATGCATTGGAGGAAATATTTACTCCTCGAAGGTAAGACATCCAGGTAATCACGTCAATTTCGTACCTGCATAGATTAGTAAAATTAATACACTTCTATAATTGTAAAGATAGAAACATCATATTTTAACTGTTTGTTCTAGCAAAAAACAAAAATGTCAAAATATCAGTATTAAGAATATGGCAACATGACACATGAAATAAAAAACGATATATCGCGCGTGCATTTTACGATATTTACCTCACCTTCTAGCGAGCGATACGAGGTGCTCAAAAGGTTTCTCCCAGGTGTACATTTTGATAACATGAATGCCGTTTATTATTTCGCCCATCAGTCGAACTCTCTCGTCCGTCCTCGTTGCAATTTTCCCCCGCAGCCTCGAAGTTATCTTACCGATGTACACTGAAACATTACATGGAATTTCGTCAGACAAAATCTGCCTGTTGACGTAATCTTGATATTTTTTTTAAGAATTAGCCATTCAACTTTTAAATTAATAGAAGTTTTCTATTGCTATGCTCAACAGGCGGCCGAATTTATCTACACATCCGAGATAAGACGGGTCAAATCATCTCTATGAACTGTACGTGTATTGTACTGATTTTTTGCAAAAAACGATTCGCAAGCACGATCAAATATTCCAAAATCATGAATTATAACATCACGATAAGATTATTTTTCATGCACGATTACACATCCGGTGGGAACAGAGAGCTCGTAAAGATAAGATTTTTCGATAAAGCATTATAAATAAATTTACCAAAATCACGTAAATATAAGACAGAAATTCCTCGCTACTATTTACACACTCAAAAATGAAATACTATCATCGTTACAACATCGCTTATCAGCGCTTTTACCGTCGGTGTTTTGTATACAACGCATACAGGCTCTAATTTATGCAAATTCATAAGGAAAAAACAGCGACGCTCCAGAAACTACGAAACGTTAATTGGACTTGCAAAAGTAACGAGTTCGTTTCTATATACCTTGTACCGGGATGGTCTCGAGAGCCATGAGGAGAACTCCGGCGAGCGAAGCCAGTTGGACATTGCGCCATATGAGATAGGCAAGAACGGCGCCCTGAAGTGGAGTGATCCAGATGTAGTGTAAGTACATGAACAGCGGGTCGAATCTTACAACGTCGTTCGACAGCAAGTTAATCAGCCGACCGCCGGTGTTGGCGCTCACCGAGTTGCTCGACAAACGCACCACCTGTAGGAATGTGATGAGTGAATAAAATAGTCTCCGTTTATTTTAAAACGGAAATGCGATTTTTTTAAATACCTTGCGATAAATGAGAGAGGAGCAGGCAATTCTTAGACGCATGCCGATCTCGAGTGTAGCCAAGTCGATGTGGTGTTTCAGTAGACTATGAAGGAAAGTCAGAAGAACGAGGCTGCAGGCGAAGGCGTAAGCATGACTCTTGGCCGTCTGAGAACCAGGCTCGAAGTACTCGATCAGCAGACCCAACATAAACGGCTGTAGTACCCTGTGATTTTTCAACTCGTTTATAAACATCGTGCAGTTTTTAGCAAGCAAAATCGAAAATTCATACCTGAGACAATTTAAGACGAGCATGTGACCGGCATAATAGAAATACGACCATCCGAAGGCTTTCCTTATCGCGTTAACGAGTTTGGGCTTCCTGTCGCTTTGGCGGGCGTTCTCCACCTCGTTCTTCCAGTACCTGAAATCATCATCAAACAAGACAACAGATTGATTATCGTTGACGATTTGAGAGAAACTTATATTGAACTTTGAGATTTTCACTTTTCCAAACGGCCTCCAAGTTGCTCGCTGACGTCGGCCGGAAGAGCATCGTGAAGATCGTCGCTCGTCAGGTCGCGAGATTTGCCTTGACAGAATAGCGGTTTTAGCCACCTGTAAAAAAAGAATTTTTTTAAAACGTTTTATAGCCAAAAATATAGATGATCAAATTCATTCATCTATTCGTCGGACAAACGCTTCGTGGAAAACGATCATCAGCGTTGATTCGCTTGAAAAGTAAATTCCCCACTTCCTCCGCGTTGCTACGAGTCAGCGGTTAGTAATTCGTCCTAAAAGCTTCAAAGATGCATACCTATGTTCTCTTTGATAAAAAGAGACTGTGTCACGCGTTACGATGCCGCTATAAATATATGTACATACATACAACAACGTATTTATACGCTCTAATTTTTTTTTTAATAATGCATACAGCGCAATTATATACTTATTTGCCTTTTTAAGTGCCGTCGAAATGCTTTCGAGCTATTTGTGTCTTTGCCGACTTATTATATTAATACACTGTTCTACTGTAATCTATCACTTGAGCACAAAAAACTGTTATAATTCATCGTCTAGTCTTCGTTTTGATACTTGCTTTTTGTATAAGATCGCAAGTGTTTCAGTTTTAATTATCAGGATAATCTTAAATTAAAATTATTTAACAATCTTTTGAGTTAGTTTCATCTATTATTTTGTAAAAAAAAGCCAGTTACGTAATACGATTTTCATCGAGATAAGATATGGATTGCTTTTTTTGCCAGAGCACATCGAGACCGTATCGCTAATATCGTACGACAATATGATATTTTATCATAGATCGAGCGCAAGTATAAAAAATAATTAAATTTCATTCTTATCTGTAACGATATTTTAGCAGATTAAAGTTTTCTTAACTAAAAATTGCTTTTAATCGAAAAATTATGAATGAAAAGACTGGAGCTTCCACCTCCCCGCTGTATCATAAACATGTCTCGCATAATTCTACATCGCGAATCGCGTCATAAACATATCCAAGAAATTTTTTTAATTAAATGAAAATCGCATAAATCTATCCGTCAAGGTATTCGCGAGTTAAACTAGAAATACTGCAGATATGACAAAAACGGGGATGTTTACTTCGATTACATGGAAAACAAAGAGAGAAACATCAGATAACGCCAATAAAACTGCGTAGTCCAGACAATGTAAACACTAAGTATATATTTCTCGGAAAGTTTAATATTTACAAGCCGATATACATCCATCACCGCACCCGACGATTTCAATAGCATAAGGTCAATAACTTACATAATAATAATAATAATAATAATAATAAACGATCTAACAGCCTCTGATTCCCCCCAATTGTACCGACAATAAAGCGATAACGAATTACATACACCGAGAGCAATTGCTCTTATAAACTCGACGAAAAAAAAACGCACTCTCAGAATGCAAATTTTCGCACACACACATATACACGCCGATAAAAACCGGCCGCCACGAGAGTTCACTGGCTCGCACTATATGTATAATCCGAGAGAGAAGGTAAACACTCTCTCTCGATCGCGCAAGGTGACTCACGACCTCTCCGCGTTCCTGGAAACAACAAAATCGCGCCGCTCACCAGAAGAACAGCCGACTGAAGATATTCGCCGAAAGCCTTGGACTAGGCTTCTTCGTCCTTTGATGCGCCATCCTCGAGAGTATAATCGACGCACACTACACACAGACACTATATTATAATTACACTCAAGCACAACACATGCGTTCACCATCAGTATTATAAGCACTACTATACTCGACGAAAGTCATCGCGCGACTGAGCTCGTGGGCGGCGCCGGCGATACTGAGAGTTAGGTATATAGTGTATAAACCGCGGGAGAATATAAGGCGAACGACCAACAGCGCGATGAGAGAGGAGAGAGGGAAAGATATAAAACGATGAGACGAAATGAATATATACTCCGTTGATAAACGAGAGAGAAAGAAAGAAAGGGAGATAATGACGTCGCGGAGCGCGCGGCGACACTTTTTTTCGCGGTAAACCTGTAAAACCTGCAAGTTAAGTACTTATATGTGTCTGCAACGTTGCATCCTGATGATGTGTGTATATCAATGCCAGGCTTTGTACCATCAGTGTATATAGTATGTAGAGGAGATACGGAACAATGCACAGTACTTATAATGATACAGAGATCGTGAAAAAAAAATTTATAGAAAAGAGAAAGTGTCGCTTTTAATTAATTGCCGAAGATAAACGGTAATTCATTCTTGATGCGTCGCTGCTGTAGGTTTTGCAGACGCGATTATATTATAATTGTGTATATATTATGCACGTTTGGGTTAAAAATAGATTCAGGAGCCACCGCTACAAGTACATACATAACTCCGGGAAGTGAAGGGTAAAGACAAACAATAGGGAGGGATGTAAGAGCAGCGAGTATTATGGGACTTAGTTTTTTTTTATTCTTCTCGGAATTGTCAAAAAAGCGCGCTATAAGTTATTGGAAACTAATAATCATTAATAATTGGTCCCCTACACATAATTAATAATTGGTCCCCTACTATCCTTGAGAATCATTCCCAAGATAACATTGCAACTCAGCAATCAAAAATCCATGACAATCAGGCCTCACAATTGCGAAGAAGGTACGAAGGTACGATCCAGAGAGCGAGAACCTCTCGCATATACCGGCATTGCACACCGTATCATATATACATAGTGTGCGCGACAGCGCCGCAATATCCACTGCGGCAAGCTACAGTCCACAAGCGAAAAAGAGATAGCTATAGAGAGCATTATATAGGCCTATAATACGGTTATATATATATACATATATACTCGATCGAGCGACGGTAGCGCGAGCGGTGCGCTGCGCATAGAGCAGCCAGGGAAAAATGGCCGCATTTTAGTCGACACGCGAAGGGAAGCGCTCTCGCTCTCTCCTTCTCACTCGCCGCGCCGAGCCACTCGCTCTTTTTCTTTACTGTTTGCCAATCGCCGTTCCCGGGAGGATTCGAGTCGCGCATCATCAGAGGGACAACAATTATCATCATCAGCAGCAGCAGCAACTGCACTTGACGACACGACCTCGTCTATACACCCGTTGCTCTGCAGTATAGCCGGTATATACTCTCTCTCTTCTCGACGTCGTCGGCGTATATAGTATATATATACATATATACACATCACCTATAGACGGGGAACTTGTACCCGCTATAGTTGCTCTCTTCTCTCTCGCACCGCTGATCCGCCGGAGAGGAGAGACTCGCCGTCGTCGTTGCAAAGACTCCTCGTCGAGCAAAGGAGCAAGAGAGACGTCCCTCTGGGTGAGTGTACCTTGTGGCTTGTATCTTTTCGCAGGACGTCATCGCGACGAGATTTTGTAGGTTAATAGTATAACCGTGTATGTATGTACTCGTGCAAGTACGCCTACCGGCTCCGATACCTATCGACGCGCTGCAGTACTTGCTACCTCGAGAAACGTCGGCGGGAGGATAAGGTTTTTTTTCATTAGAGCCGGGACTGTCACTCGCGATTGTTGTCCCGTGGAATTATTGACTCCTCAACTTATACATATATACTGAGAACTACTGCAGCAATTTTCCGTTTTTTTTTTTTTTGTTTTTTGTTTTTTTATTTGTGCAAAACTCTATAGTGATTTTTGCTTTCAGAATAAAAGGTAATGCGTCCAATGCAACAGGCTTCGATGGCCCCCACACACCAGCCTGTGCAACATCCCCATGCGCATCCTCATCGCACTCATCAACAGTTGTTATCCATGGCGCCGCACCAACAGCAACAGCATATGCATCATATGCAGCACCCGGCCATGTCCAACCCACGAATGTTGATGGGTATGAACTCTCCGAATCCCAACGGTAAGTTGTTTTTCCAATTATTTCATCATCCTTGCTTGCACATTACTTTAATTGACATTGATTAATTAGCATATACTACATTCTATGCATATAAGTTATCCTCTGCTGCATGAGTTTGTCCATTTACAATATTCAACAGTTATTAACTGCTACTGTAATGCGTTGCTTTGTTAGTTGTTCTCTAAAAACTACTGGTGAGTTTGAGAAAGAGGAATAAATAAGCTGGGAAATGTTTATTGGCTATAGTGTACAATTGCATCCATAAGGACAGATAATTCTTGATTCTGCTCTTCCTCATGGATTAACATACTATAAAATATTTCTGGACTTACCCTATTAAATTGTTATTTATCTAATAGGTGATTTATTGGATAAGATAATCTGGTTTCTTTTCTTACTGAGGTGTTGGAATATTAAAATCTGGTTTTCATTTACTAAGAATTTTTATTAGCTTAATTTTCTTTTGTTTTATAATCTTATAATAAAATCCTGGATTATTTTTGCATACAATTGACTACTGTAGTACAACTGTAATGACATCAGCTTTCTCTTACTCCATTATATAAACTTTTTTAGCAGAGTACTGGCTAAAAAATTTTAGTGATATTTTTGTGAAGAGATATTTAAAATAATAGTTTATTAGAAGTGTAATAGAGCTATAGGGCACTTAATTTATCT
Organism: Cecidostiba fungosa; assembly: GCA_900474305.1. Lineage (NCBI taxonomy): Eukaryota > Metazoa > Arthropoda > Insecta > Hymenoptera > Pteromalidae > Cecidostiba > Cecidostiba fungosa. The sequence continues at coordinate 10,267 of UCOJ01001197.1, read as the reverse complement.
TTGAATGTATTGTTATCACAAAATTTATTAAACCAACTTTTGTTCGTTACATGTCTGTTTTTAATCACAGTTTTTATTCTATTTTTTGTTAAAACATTTTATTTTTAATTTTAAAAGGACAAACTATGTAGTGTTAAAGGCACAGTCACCACTGTTGTGTTTATTTTTTGTTAGAGATTCGCCACATTTTAACAGTGGTTGTATTGGCCTGTCTCCTAGTATCCTGTGATGCTAAAGTTCATCGTCCATCTCTACTAGATAGTATTGAAAACTTGGAACTTTTTTTTGGACCAAGTGGGTGCATTGAAGGTCTGTTTTTGTTGAAAGGACTATGACGTAAATAATGACATTTATTCTTATTCTGATATGAAGCTTCCATCTGGACTATTATTTTCTTTTATTTTTATTACTTCTTGCAATCCATTAATATATCAACATAATATTAAAAGAAAATCTGGAGTAAATGTTTATTCTAAAAAGTAAAAAATTAATTTTAAAAATAAAGATAAAATTACAATGTATAAGGAAGAAAATAAGAGGTAAACTGCATTTGTATGGGAACCTGAGAATATTGAATGTTTTGATGTTAGTTATAATGATGCTTGTATTGTATGCACTTTACACTTTACATTATTTAACTCATTAAATAATTTTAACTTAAATCATGGCTTAATGATGACCAAAGTAATCATCAACATTTTACGTTTTCTAAATACTATTAAATTATTAATATTTATTATTAATTATTACAGGCACGTTGGCGTTGGTTAACGTTGGCTTGAAAGATCAGGCAAATGCTATGCCTATGACCCTCCAGAATCCCAATCACCATTCTTTACAACAGCAGCAACAATCTATGCAACAAAACATTGAGCAAAAAAAGAATGCTACTGAGGATACTGGTGAGTCTTGAACTAGAACTAGAATACAAATAGCTAAACAAAATTTGATTAAGAACAAATTGATGACACGACGATTTCTTTCAGGCGAGTCAAAGGACGACGGCTCAGGTAGCCAGCAAGGCCAGGCCAATTCAACCAATGCCAACTTGGCAAACACCCGAGAAAAAACGCCGATGTGCCTGGTGAACGAGCTCGCCAGGTTCAACAAAATCCAGCACCAGTACAGACTGACGAACGAGCAGGGGCCTGCGCACAAGAAGCGCTTCACTGTCACTTTGATGCTCGGCGAAGAAGAGTACGTGGCCGAGGGGCCGAGCATCAAGAAAGCCCAGCACAGCGCTGCCAGCGATGCCCTCACCAAAACCTGGTACAGAAAGCCGCCGCCCAAACCCACTAGAGCCATGAGGATACCCGGCAAGTGTCCTGCCGGTTCTGGTAAGCATCGCTTCTTCTGATTCAAATTGTCGATGATTGAATTCTTTTATGACAATGATTCTTTTTTTAGGAGGACACTTGCCTCCAACGGTGGAGTTAAATGCGCTGGCGATGAAGAGAGGCGAACCAACGGTTTATACATTCAGACATGCACCCCCAGCAGCAGCTGCCGCACCGCAACAGTTCGTCGCACATGGCTATGGCAATTTCCCGCGAATGTTTAATCCTCGATACCCCGCTTACAACCGTGGCTTCAATCCCGAGCCTCAAGGAATTTATCTCGTCACGCTGAAGGTACAAAACGTTATTGAATTTGTCGTTGTGATTTTTCACAATTACATTTAAGAAATGCATTTTGCAACAACTTATAGGTCGGCGAGAGGGAATTCATCGGTCGAGGCGTAACCGGTCAGGCTGCGCGTCATGATGCAGCAAGTCGCGCCCTTGAGCAGTTGCGTCAATTGCCCCTACCCGAGGAATTGGCGAGCTCGACCATAACGACGGAAAACGGCGCAGGTAACGGCACTGGTGCCGGTATTGATGATCCCAATGCTGAACTCAAGAGCCCCGTTTCCCTGGTGCACGAGACCGCACTGAAACGCGGCCTCTCGGTCAGCTTTGACGTCGTTTCCGAGACCGGTAAACCGCACATCAGAACTTTCATGACAAGGTGTACCGTCGGTGATAAGGTCACTCTTGGCGAGGGATCCTCCAAAAAGGTGTCAAAGAAACGCGCTGCCGAACTGATGCTGGAAGAACTGAAGCGGTTGCCTCTGGTTGCCGCGCCGATCCAGAACCGCACTCTGCGTTTAAAGCGTAAACCGCCCGCAACTAAGAAGAAGTCCCGCAATCTGATCAAGGTGTACCAAGAGCCGCGTACCGAAGCTGATAGCTCTGAGGAAGTGAACCCGATTTCGCGTCTTGTTCAAATTCAGCAAGCCAAGAGAGAGCGTGAACCCGTTTACAACCTCGTGGAAGAGAAGGGCGCTCCACGACGACGCGAATTCGTGATGGAGGTGTCGGTTGGTCAGCACTCGGCTCAGGGCACGGGACCCAACAAAAAATTAGGTAGGCAATTTTTTGTATATTAATTAAGGGAATAACACAGTTTATTTAATCTTTTTGTGGTAATTTAGCAAAAAGAGCCGCAGCCGAGGCACTGCTTGCGACGTTGGTATACAGCAAGCCTCAGCCGCAACCTGCCAAGCCGACCATAAAGACCAGTAACAGTGGAATAGGAGGAGGAAACAATGCTGCAGAAAATAAGGAAGGTGTAGGTGAAGGCAAGAGAAAGGTCACGTTCGTCGAGGTCGATACAAGCAACGAAACGACGCACACCCATCCTCAAGGAGGTACAGTAATTCGTAATTTAATGAGTCTAAAATTACGCTTGTGCACAAATTCTTATCGATTCGTTTATCATGCTAGTGAAGGATCTATCGGGCGCCAATTAGTTCCTGGTCTTCTCCTGGTGGATAACGGCAACGATTCTAAAGTTATCAGTGGACCAAGTGTTCAAGTTGTCGCTGAAGAATTGCGCGGCCAGCAACCTCCTCAGTCAACCGGTGTTTCTCCTAAGGATCAGCTCAAATATCTCGCTCAACTGCTTAACTTTGAAGTACAATTCAGCGATTTTCCAAAGGTATTAATTACACTTTATGCTCTGAAATATAAGTTACATCTTGCCACGCTGAAATTGTTTAAATACATGAACAGTATGCACTGCAAAATAAATTATTTTAAGCTTGATATCCTTTTTCATCGTAGCCTTCAATACCGTCGTAAATAATCCTCGCTTAACATAATATACCCCTCCATACCTTTGTAAAATAGCTCAAAACATGATATTCGCTAAAACAAAGCGTCATTGTAATTATAATAATAATAGTAGTAATAATATCGATTGATAAACTTCGTAGCTAATTGCACTCCTTATTCCGCTCGTTTCACCAGGGTACCTACAAGGAGTACCTGTCGCTCGTGTCACTGAGCACGGATCCGCCCCAGGTATGTCACGGACATGGACCCACCAAAAGCGCAAGCCGTGACCAGGCGGCTCTCACGGCCTTGCGCACCCTCAGCAAACTCGGCCTCGACAGCGTTACCAACTCTGGTGCCAAGAAAGATAAGTCTAGCGCCAATGCCAATGACGCCGGCAACATGCACGTCTATGGCCAGCAGGTTAAGACAAACAATGTCATCAACGGCGCGATGGACAAGTGAAAAAGAATGGGACACCCTTCCTCTCTTTTTCTTTTTTAACTAAAGTTTCCCCGCGCGTACTGTAAAAGCTTTTTCCTATATCAATTATTTTTAGTATCGTTTTTTAGCTTGAAACGCATTCAGTGATGTGCAGCTTAAATCGATAGCGTGATTATGTTCTTTTGGTTTATACTTATGCTGATTATACTGGAATGATGTTGCTGTTGTTGGTAAATTTATCTCTAAGTGAGGAAGACAGTATTTTTTATTACGATGAGGGGGTCGACCATTTATTTAACAATTATTATTTAAATTCGGTAAGCCTTTTACTTATACAAAACATTCGGAAGCTTAAATAATAATTGATAAATAATGATCCGTTTGAATTAATAAATTAAAGCATTGTCGAAATTGAATGTAACTTATCACTTACCTAAATTTTGCAATGTTAACGTCATGCTTTAAATCGTTTAATTTACTACATTGTAATATTATTCCAGTAAATTGTTGTAAATTTTTTTCGTTAAAATCGTCGGTTTAAGATACGATTGATTGTGTTTCACTGAAAGCGTTCATAATCAATTGTTTTAGTTTGAGAATTGATCAATGTTGAAGTTTGATCACAGCAAATCTTCTTAAGCAATATTGTATTGCAGACATTCATCAACGCTCAATCTGTTAAAGTACCTATAATTTTTTCATTTCTTTTTTAATTAAACATATGGAAAAGTAAAAGACGCTCATTGTGCATGTATTATCGCTGTATTTATCGTCAATGTCATTTTGCGCTTAAATTTGTTCGTTGCGTGGACTCATTTCGCAGAATTTCTGGCTTGATGCGAGAAAAAAGAGAGATAAACTTTTGCATATTTTTTGTAAAGGGAGTTTGAGACGTAACCGAGTAATGTAGGACTTAACTTGATCAAACTGCGAAGTGAATCTACAAGCGACAATTTGTGTTCGACAATGATCACCCTTAAAGAATATTCTTTCTTTTGCTTGTGATCACATAATTAATTTTTTTTATTATTTCGGATACGAAAAGTCACAAAGACAAAAAAAAATCGCAATTTGGATAAAATGCGGCCATATCTCAACTTCGTAAGAAATAAATTAACTGATACCTAGACTCTGTCATTGTCATGAATGTAACATAGCTATGTCCAATTACCTAATCGTAGAATCCGTAGTAATTATTGATTGAGTTTGCTTTCTCTTGAAATTTATTTTAAGTCTCGTTCTGCGAACGAGAATCGTGAAAGTTACAAGTATTGCTGGAGCAAGCGCATATTTAAAAAAAAGAGAAAGAAAAAAATGTATTTAAAAAAAACATAAACGTGGAAAAAAAGATTAAAAATAGGTAATTCGATGTACGATAATTTTTCTGTCCCAATTTGCTTTTTCTCGGGGCCTAGAAGCATTCTGGGATTATATTCATGTTAATGCCATGAGAGGTATTAGATCGCAAAGAGAAAAAAGTAAACAGACACACGAAACAACAAGCCATTTGAAATTTTCTCGAGCCACTCGCGCGAAATCGTATCGAATAGAGTTGGTGGCTCGATCGGTCGGAAAATTTCAAAGGGGAAGGTTTTCTATTAGAATTATAATAATGAACCGCTTTTGGGCCAATATCTTGAAATTCTTCCCCGTTGTGTTAGGATTTAGCGCGACGCTGCGAGCGTTTAAAAAGTTATATTATAACGTCGCAAGACAATTCTGAGACAACGTCAAGCGAATTTTGATCTATTGCCCGAAAAAGAGTGAAGAAGAGAAACAAAAAAAAATCCTTAACAAAATATGTACAATAATGAATGTAGGCGACTTCGAGCGTCGGTACACAAGTTAATGAATTTTTTGGTAGTACTCAAGTATGATTTTTACAAACAAGTTAACGTTACAATTCGCATAAACGTCTGATAAATGTCGAATAAACATTTATGTTATATAATTTTCATTTAATTTAACATGCTACTTGATGGTTGGCGATTTATATATTAACTTTTTATACTAGAAAACGAAATCTTAGATGTCGATGTAATTTGCTTCTTAAAGAAAGCAAATCGAAAAGAGACATAAATCTGTATGACAAATGATTATTCGACGTTTATCAAGAAATCGTAGATTTCTATTATTTTAATTTAGATGCATGAAAGAAGTTATCAAGAAAAAAGGGTTCGAATTCTACAGTCATGAGTACTCTAAGATTTTATGATAATAACTTTAATTTCATGCTTACAAAAGGAAAAGATATAGCGCACACAAAAACAATCGCAAAACCATTCCTAAATTGTCACAAAAATCTAAATGCTAAATTTTAAGTAATTTGCGTTGTATATCTAAATAATGTGTGTTTTGTTATGTGCTTTTACTGTGAAGCATAAGAAAAAAATCGTACCGACGACATCGATTCAATAATACTATCTTATATTCATTATTCTTATTGCATATATATAAACACACATATATAACCAATCTAATTCAAACCAATCCAGTGAAATATATCTTATTCAAAGAACATGCAATTAAAACGATTCTGCTATCCCTGTATTATTTGATATATCTTTCTAATATTTTTTCTTTTTAAACTAAGGTAGAGCCATACTTAAATAATCTACATTTTAGTCTATTCAGTGTAAACTGATCATACGACACTTAGTGCTCTAACTCTTATCACGTTTTGATGCTCGTAAATGATTTGTCTATTTTTTCAAATAATCCTTCCAATACTTAATGAAGTATTTGTTTAAGTATCGTATTAAGCATTTTAGTTGTATAAAAATGTCAACCAACAAACAATGAAAGAACTTCACAGTATAGGCCTACCTTTAAAAAAAAAGAATCGTTCTAACTAATAATCAGTGCTGTATTTGCTATGCATTAAATGAGAAAACTTTTTTTATTCGCTTCATTACATTACGTACTACCTTTCTAAGTAGTTTTTCTTGTCTCTAATAAGCTATATACAGATATTGCTATGATTTTTTTCTTTCTTTATCTTCACAAGTTTTTTATATGTAATTTTAAGTTTTACTGCGACTAGCCATTCGATGAATATTTCTTTTTTCCAAATATCGCTTTGTGATATTACTGTAAACGTCTCTCCTATAAATATTCGGATACGATTTGTCACCGAGCTCGCCTAGACGTTGCACTACTGTATTTCTTCTGAAATAAAAAACTATTTATATTTGTTTGTTAAAAAGTGATGATGCAATTTATGCACGTAACTAAAAAAAACATTCATTTTGGCAAGTTCATTAAGATTATTGTTTTAAACTCAAATTGTTAATTAATCCAATATTTTTGAAGTTGATATTGCGGAGTATTTTTTAAATCAAATGATTGCAATAAATCGTATCCGATGAGACATAAAAAAAGCTGTCATTCTATTTTACTCCTTACAAAACGCGCGAGTCTTCGTGTGAATGAAAAGACAAATGGGTGAACAATGTAAGTTCACACACAATATACACAAATACATGCAGGATATTTAGGAAAAGTAATATTCACTCGAGAAGGTACGAGGCAACATATTCCAATGAAAATTATGTCATTTTTTTGTTGCCTCGTGGTAAAAAAAACGAAAAATCATGTCAGTTTGTATTACAAACAATAAACGGTTAAAAACATATATTGCAGTTGACATTCTTTTATTCAACCCCACAAAAATTCCATAATTTATGCTTTTATTCATGTGTTGGATTACATAAATCTTCCTTTTCTTTAAAGTTTACTTAGAATTAGGTGAATTTTTAGTTTATAAAAAGTTGTAAACTTTCATGATTGCTTTGTTAATCATGCTTTCATTGGTTTTATTAGAAGACATATTTTCTATTCGTCATACTTTCGTCAGAAAGAATTCATTCAATTCCTTTTTATAACGAGCTACTGAGCAAAATATTTACATGTACATACTTATTTTGAATACAGGTATATGATATAAAATTTTTTGGTGAGACTTTTTGCAATGATTTTCATAACTTTTATATAATAAAAGTTATCTGTTCGCAGTAATAAAGACGCGAACATTCGACAATTATTTTAAGCAAAATAAATAAATATACACACAACATAAAATTATTAACAAACGAATAAATAATTATACATAGTTAACATTATTACAAATGTCTTGTTAAACTTCTTTTGGAAGTAGGTACTAACATATATATATAGCAATGTAAGTTTTGCCATACAATTAAAAAAATCTATAAAAAGTTCCTATAGTCGTCGGTAATTTTCTCTTTGTTGCTGAGGTGGAGTGGCTGATGAAGTAGATCCATAAGTCGAGTACATGAATGGTAAAATTGATGCCAATGCTAAGCCCAAACCTATGACTGGTCTGTACCATACCCAAGCGAAACCAATCACCAGTAAACTTATGGACATTGATACTGACATAGTAAGAGACTCAACTGCAATTATTCCGCACAAAATGTTGGAGTTTAAAATAATGGTTTTCAAAATATTAGCCAAACAGGTAGCTGCCAAAAACATCACTAACCAACCCAGTCCCCTGAAAAACAAAAATTAATTATTGTGTCACATACTTTTGAATGATTTCAATTAATATGACTCATTGTACCTGATGGTCCATGTCCTCCAATAGTTATCAACGTGTTCAAGATGGAACATCTGATCCACAGAAACTGCATGTTTTCTCTGCAGTAAAATCTCTTGTCCATGTGTAGTGATGTATGGTTCTACAATTCCATTGACCAGTTTTCCAACAACTGAGTAAACATCTCCACCTTTTCCAGCATATGAAAGTTGTACACGTATGTCTCCTACTTTGGGTTCCCAGAGATCAGAGCTATGATAGTAGAGACCAGAATGCATTTTGATGTCCCTTCTTTCGGGTCTCTCATCACTTGTAACTTCAACAAAATCATTGAATTTTTTCTTTAGGTCCATTCCAAGTGCAAAATTTCCTATTCTAACATCCTCAGATATTTGAGTTTGACTTTTAACAGGCATTTCTGTGGGATTTTCATGACCAAATTTAATGTAGAAATCATTGGAGTCAATAAGTTTATCCTTCCATTCGGTTGTGTAGTAGTAGTGTTTGTCTTGCTCTAATGAACCTGGATAGCTGAAATATATAGTATTGGAAAAATTTTTATAATGAGTTGATCACTGTATTATTAAATGATTTTTAAAATAATTGATTCATACCTTCTTTCTTCTTCTATCTCTATCCATTGATACATTTGAGCTCGTCGTCTTAGTTTGACACTAGCAACCATAACTCCATAATCAGGTTCTGTTAGAGGTTCTGAAACTTTCAAAGGTCCAGACAAGTATACTAAACGGCCTTCCAATTCTGGTACTGGTTTCAAAGAATTCTGAATAACAGCAACATTGTTCAATGCCTCATCCAGTGAGTATGCCATTTTTACAGCTCTGCTCTGTAATTTTATAATTGACACTTAGTAACTTATTGTAAGATGGCCAAATAAATAGTGAAATATCTTATTTCCTACCTCATTCCATACAAAGAGACACATTCCTGTGGCAAATAATATTAGTCCAATAATTGCTGTGAGCCAAGATTCTTTAAACTGCTCCATAACGGTTGCTTGAACAGAGTTTGACTCCTGATCTTGTCGATGACGCTGATAATATCTACTGTTGGCACGATTTCTATACATTGCTCCTTGACCAGTGTTGTTTCTGTGGGGATGTCCATTTTGCTGAAAAAGATGGTGCAATTGATTTCATTTCTTAAAATAAATGCAATTTAGCAAGTATTTTTCATTTCCTTTAAACAAAAACTTTCACTTACGTTTGCTCTGTACATCTTGGTGACTTTAGTTAACAAATTAATTAATACAGCTAAATCTGTGTAAAAAATTCCTATAATACAATCCAATCGAGGAATAAAACAAAAATTATTTATCCTGATTGTTTTCCTTGAATGGCTATGGCTTTTAATTGATCGAAATAATTTACTGGTGTAAATATAACCTATCAAAAGGAACAATTACATCAATTTGTTAAATCACTTTCTTCTTTTTCATTTTTATCCTGTCACTTAAAAATAATAATTTTTCGTACAAGATGCTTTTCAGACGTCATTTCGCTTACTAACTAAACTTTCTTTTCTTTTATAATTAAAAATGACATCACCCTAAACCAAAACATATACACTCCCCTTTTACGTGGGTCAAATCCGTCAAATAAATTCATCGTTTCTGCGCACAATTTCTGCGCATGGATGTCGTCTGCTGCGATTCATAATCATTTTACAGCGACGCAGCCCGACAGCCTAATGATCGCAGAACGCAGCTGTCATACTTATCTGGAATTCCGATCTCTGGATTTCTCTTCTCTGTCCTGACCAAAGAATATACTTTTATATTTATTTAATCTTGATACTTTGATATTATTTGATTTGATTTGAAGGAAATCGAAAATCGAAATAGTTTGAATAACTAGCGATACCGTGAAATTTTCACACTATCAGTTTTAATACAGAAATATAAAAATATTTAAAAAGCAAAGAGAACATGAAAAATAGGCCTGAAATATAAAAAGGATGTTATTTTAATAATTATTTTTGTATAGCGGCTATAGTTTGAACCAATTATATATATAATACTTATAAATTTTTGCGCTATTAATAGGATATTGCTATAAGCCTTTTTCAATTTATTATTATTATTTTGGGATTTACAAGGAAGAACAACAATTTTTTTCATTTTAAAATAATATTTATTCGAAGCCTT
>UCOJ01001196.1:0-39432 GCA_900474305.1 Cecidostiba fungosa | reverse complement strand
ATGCAGCACACAAGAAGAAATCTGAACTGTTGAATAAAGAGATAGAAAAATTGAAAGAGATAGAAAAATTGAAAACTCTTAAGAAGAATAGTGACTCAAACGTAAGCAAAAAGTTTTTTAAATGTGGTGCTAATTTCCCGGTATTAAAATAATATGTTTAGAGTAACTTTCAACTATTGATAGACAACATACATTTCCAATTTTTTTTAGTTATAATATGACCAATTAGAAAGATTAATTTTTATGTTTGAGAATTTTTTTATTAAGAATCGTCAAGAAAATTGTATAGTTAAAGTTTTGTGTAGTTAGAATATAAACTGACAAATGCAGCTATAGTTTTTCAAAACTAGAAATTAGTTTACATTTGTTACCAAAGCTGTGCCAAAGCTTAAGCAAATGTGCTTATGAAAATAGAATATATACAGTTTTATTAAGTATGACTAAATATGGTAAACTACACAACATGGTATGCACAGAAAATAAATCAAATCAGGGATGTTGTCAAAATGTAAATCAATTTTATGATATGAATCATTAGAATAAACTAATATTATCATTTAAAAAAAAATTAAATATGAGGAAAATAGTACGTTATATAAGTGCTAAGAAAGAAATCTCAAACTTGCATTAAATATAAGAAGCATATATATTTGTATTACAAAAAGTTTTATATACAAATATTTTATATTTTTGTCAAATGAAATAAATTCATAATTTTAATGCTATACAAAATTAGTATTAAATAACTGATTTCCCCCCCCCCCCCATCTCGCTATCTTATAATTAAGAATTTTCAGCGACTTTCATCTTGTGTCGCGTTCGATTGTGATTAGTTAGGTATCTTTTCTGCCCGAAGCTGACACCGCATTTCTGGCAAGTAAACGGCTTCTCCAATGAGTGGGTCCTCCGGTGCCTTGTCAGCTCGTTCTTCACTCCAAAGCCCTTTCCGCAGATATCACAAATGTGGTTTTTCTCCCCCGTATGCGTTGTCTCATGACTGATCATCTGCTGTTTCCATCGAAAGAGTTTCTTACAGTAACTACATTTAAATGGATACTCGTTCGTGTGAATCTTACTATGAATGTAAAGCGAGGCTTTAGTCTTGAAGGTCTTGCCGCAGGAGTCGCAGACGTAAGGCCGTTCGCCCGTATGGATCCTGCGGTGGTCCTCCATGGCTGTCTTCATAGCGAAACATCGGCCACAGATATCGCAGGCGTGATTCTTGACGCCACCGTGGACGTGCTTCAGGTGATAATACAAACTACCTGTTTGACCGAATTGTTTGCCGCAAATGTGGCAAGTGTAGGGCTTCTCCCCTGTGTGTCTCCTCATGTGGATTTGGTAGCTGTTGAACATGCGGAATTTCTTGTTGCACTGAGTGCACTCGAGGTTGCCAACGTTCGCAGAGGTAGAGTTGTCTGCGCTGAGCTTCCGTCGTGACTTTTTCGTTTTGTTCGGTGAGGTTTCAGGTATCAGCTCGAAGTCTGGATCGTCGGCGTCGTGGTCGTCGACACCGTCGGAATGTGGGGAGTCAAGCTGGACGTCCGCGAAGACCGAGCTTTCCGAGTCCTCCACAGTGTCTACTACTTTTAGGGCCGTGCAGTGGTTTTCCGGTTCTATTTTCATCTTGGACATTTTTTTTATTGGTTTCTTTTTTATTGTACGGCTCGTACGTTTCTTCACTGATGATTTGGGTGATAATGGCTCTTTCCTTCTTACTTTGGAAGCTGGAATGGTTTGTTTGTAGATCTTTTGAAATTCTTTGAAGCTGGCGCAAGTTCGCTGAAGTTCTTTCGATCTGCAATATTTTAAGCTTTGCTTAGTGACAAATCAATTTTCAATTTTTGTTTTTTTTTAGAAACTATTATTATATTACATAAAAGATGAAATGAGGAACTTTTTAGTACAAGAACGAAAGCTTCTCTTGGTTTGCAATAAATAACGAGAGTCAAATATTTAATCATTTTATAGAATCGTTTATTTTGTAAATACATCTAATAAATTATTACAAATGTACATTTTCGTTTATATCGAGAGAATTCACATTTAACAAAGCGTCCGAAAATTATTTTATCATTTAAACTTTATTCTCGATAAAATGTTTTATTATTCATAGAATTATGAAAGTCCGCATACTTGACGTATGTATAATTTATATACATACAAAAGCCAAGTTTTCGCATAACTTAATATTTTCATAATATACAGAAAACATCGCAAACGCAAGCTTGATATATTAGGATAATATCATACTTTTAAAAGTAGAAATTAAAAAAAAACTATTTATAATCGAAAACGTATTAAAATAAAAATAGAAGACATATTCATATGTATTTAGTTAACAACTCAAACGTAATCAATTTTCATAACTATTTAACGCATGTTTTCAGCAGATACTTTTTAGCACAAACTAAACCAACTTATCTAGTGGGTTCCTTTTTCTCTTGTGTCGCCTTAAAAAATATCCTACAGCAGTCTCACATAAAAAATCATGACAAGACAATCAACCATATATATATTCATTTATAACCTCCCTCATCATTCCGTCAAAGTTTTCAGTAAAATCTCAACTTTATCCTTGTGGTGCGACTTGATATGCGTCTTCAGATACCTGTTTAGCCTGAAAGCTAGTCCGCACTCCGAGCAGAGGAAAGGCTTGTCGCTAAAGTGCACAGACCGGTGCCTGGTCATCTCACCTTTAGCCGCGAACATTTTATTGCATATGTCGCATGGATACGGTCTGATACCCGTGTGAATAGCCTCGTGCGCCTCGAGCTTCTGCTTCGATCGGAAGGCTTTCTCGCAAGAGTTACACTTGTGGGGTCGATAGTCACTGTGTACCCTCTTGTGTATCCCCAGCAGGTTGACTGATCTGAAGAACTTGCCGCATTCCTTGCATTCGAATGGCTTCTCCCCGGTATGGATCCTCCTATGCGCGTCTCTAGTTCCCTTTGCGGCGAAGAACTTTTCGCACAGGTCACAGGGATACCTCTTGATCTTCCTATGCACATCGTTCACGTGTCGCTTCAAGTCTTCCTGTATGCGGTAAGACTTGCCGCATTCCTCGCAGATGATAGGCCTGTCGTTGTTGTGAACTCGGATGTGGCGCAGGCATGCCTTTCGGTTTGATAAAACCTTCTTGCAGGTATCGCATCTGTATATGGATCCGGTGTATTGGTTTAAACGGACCTTGGACTTGGCGAGAAGCTTTGCCTCACGAGGCGTATGATTGGCGCGTTTATGTTTGTTCAGATGGTTAATCAGGTTGAGCTTGAGCCGGTACGAGCGATTGCAGAGGCTGCACTCGTACCGTACTGGGTCGCGCTGAGACTTGCCCTCCTCGTGCGTATCGTGCATATGGCGCAATAGCTCTTCCTCTTCTCCAAAGAGCTCGTCGCAGACTCCGCACATGTACGTGAATGTCTCGCTATTTTCCTGCTCCTGCTTGACTGGCTCGTTGGTGTTGAACGGTTCCTCGATTTTCAGCGGGTCGACGGGTTCCAAAGTCTTGGTACACTGCTTGGCTGGGCGAAAGCTAGGTAGAAGCTTCTCTTGCACTGCTTTCGTGCAGAGTTTGCTTTTTAGTTTGCTGCTGGCCTGTCTGTAATGAAAGATATCGGGATTGCCCTAAGTAGAGTTGTCATGTTTATCATTGATTACAGTTTTTGGGTGTCTTTAAAACGTTTGACTGGGCTTTTGAGTACGTTGCTCGCTGAGATTATTCACACGCATGATAGTTTTTCGCATTGGACATCGACTACATATCATCGAAATTATACATACTTATAGTGGAGGGTCAGTGTCCAGTGCGAAAAGTATTATACTATATTACATTATTTACAAGTGAGTCAATCTCTAATTAACAATCAAACAAAGGATTTGTTACAAAAACCTGATAAAATTCTCAATCAATACGATCGTCCTAACAGACCACAGTTTAATCGTCCTTGTGCACTTTCTTTTTGTGATTCTTAAGATATCTCTCCTGATTAAAACACTCTCCGCACATATCGCAGATATGTTTATTATCGCTATCGTGAGTCGATCTGTGCCTTATGGCCGAGGCCGAGCTCCTGAAAGTTTTGTCGCAAAGCTTGCAGCCGTAAGGTTTCTGGTCGGTATGAGTCAACTCATGCCTCTCCATGTCCTGCTTCCTGGGGAATCCTCTGTGGCAGAGCTTGCAGTTGAACAGGAAGCTCTTGGAATGGAACCTTCTATGCACCGAAAGCGATGCTCGCTGTCGGAAGCTCTTGCCACAGGTCTCGCAGATGTGAGGCCGTTCGTCCGTATGAGTGCGCTGGTGCTCGTCCCGTGCGACTTTCGACGCGAGCCTGCGGTCGCAATAGTCACACTTATAGTCCTTGATCTTTTGGTGGACGTCACGCACGTGTCGGTTCAACGAAGATCCCGCCGTGAAGCTTTTGCCACAGATATCGCAGGTGCACGGACGCTCGTGCGTATGCACGCGCTTGTGTGCGACGTAGTTGTATGGAGTGGACAGAAGCTTGGGACATTCCTCGCACTTGTAGTAGGTAGTGCCATCGACTATTACCTTGGCTCGGACGATCTCCTGCCGGCGTTGGCCATTGCGGTTGATGGACTTCGCCTTCTTTGAGCCGTCGGCTTCCAAGAGATCCTTCTTGCTACGCTTTCGACGACGAGGCGTTACAATCGTCCTGGTATCGAGTTCGGTTGCTGTTATCATCGACGGCTCTGTCGTTAGGATGGTGATGACCCCGCCATCTTCGAGATTCAAGCATCTGGAAAGAAACGATGTTACGATTCGCCTTTCCTGATTAGTGGTAGTGGTGGATGTGTTATAACAACTAAGCGCGACAAGCTTCTATAAAAAAGAGAGCTTTTTTTCGATCAACACTTGCTCTTTGAGCTTGCGCAACAGTCAGTATCTGCGGCATCTTCGATGCTAACATTTTTTATCACAAGAATTTTTTACATTATTTCATCACGACTTATATGGCGTGAATTATTATAGCCTTACGAAATTTTGATCGTTATCTTGGTCAATGGCGTTACAAAAAACAATTGATGTCGAAAAGTGTGATTGAAAGTCTCCAATGATAGTTCATAACAAATAAATAACTTAGTGTCAATGAACAAACAAAACAACAAAAATCGCACATTGATCACACGATGTTCATTAAAGTCCAATATAAGTCCACTATATGTATTCTTCACGTGCTCGTTCCTTCCTTTGCTGTTTGCTCGATCAAGCTGTGCTTATGCTTCACGTGATTGTTGAGATACCGCCTCTGCTTACATTTGAAGTCGCACAGGTGGCAGACGAACGGCTTGTCATCCGAGTGGCTGAGCGCGTGTCTCCTCAGCTCCATTTTTATCCTGAAGCTCTTGAAGCACACATCGCACTCGAAGTTCTTCTCACCCGTGTGAGTCGTCACATGCGCCAGCAGCTCCTGCCTCCTCCGGAAACTCTTGTCGCAATGAACGCAGGAATGAGGGAATAGATCAGTGTGGATCTTGGCATGAATGTAGAGCGAAGCCTTGGTTTTGAAGCTCTTGCCGCAGCTATCGCAGATGTAGGGCCGCTCGCCTGTGTGAGTACGTTCGTGGTCGTCACGCGTCGCTTTTGATGCAAAACTTCGGGTGCACCTGCTGCACGGCCACTTCTTCACCTTGGCGTGAACATCTCGGACATGGCGGCACAGTCCGCCAGAGTCGCGAAACCGCTTTCCGCAAACGTGACAGGTGAACGGGCGCTCGTCGGAGTGGATGCGCCGATGCCGGGAAAACGTATCCTTGAACTTGAAGATTTTACCGCAGTCCTCGCAATTGTACGATGACGGCATTCGTTTTTTAGTCTTGGGTTTCTTGTCGGTCTCTGGAAATGATTTTTCGGGAGCGTTGACGTCGGAGCTTTCTGAACTGTGGTTTACGGATTCATCTTCGACGTTTCCGGACTCTTCGAGCTCTAGATTTACTCTGTTGGCGGTTGCTGTTGCAATTTCATCTTCGGACAATTCTGTGTTTTCCGTAAAATTGCTGATTTCATCCGTTTCTTTCGAAGTGCTTATCTCAAATAGATCTAGTACTTCTGTTGTGATTCCAGATTCTTTCTCAACAGCATTGACTTTTTCGCTTACTAGACAATTCACCTCCTTAACAGATTCTTCTGAAATTTCTTTTTCAGGATTTGGTATTACTGTTGCCCCAGTCAAACATTCACTTTCATTACTATCAGATATTAATAACTCCTTTTCGTTAAAAGGTTTTTTTAATCTCTGTTTATCTGATGTATCTGTTTTTGGTGCCTGTGAACTTCTGGACCTGCAAAACAGGCGAAACTTGACTCGAGACATGCGTTTCTTACACACAGGGTGTATAACATGTCTTTTTTATTTTGCATTTTACAGTAAGACTGGCTAACAGATCACATTGCTTGAAGGACGATTAAGTTTCGGTTGTTGTGGTCGAAGATTACATTTTAACACCCAAATTCATCGATTAATGTAGATCGATAATTTTATATATATATATTTTTTAATTTTGAACGCGTCCTTAAGATTAATTGATTATATCTATTTGTCATATAGCTATCTAATTTCATAAGCTTGGGAAATTTGTACCAAGATTTTTGTGAGTTAATAAAATTGGATATTAAAACAAGAGATTAATGTTAGTACAGGCATCTTTAAAGTTTATAGAGGCATCCAATTTTATCTCTCATTGTCCTAGGTATGAATAAAATAATTATTTGTTAAATTACCTGTTGGTTTCAACAATCTGCAATGTTTCCAAAGACTCTGCATCTTTGGTGTCGAGCTATAAAGAAAAAGAAAACATTAGTTGTAAACTTTCTTAGTGGTAACTGCAATTTATGGATCATTAACTACCTGAGGTTCTTCGTGGTTAGTAGTTTCAACTTCTAATACTGTTCCCATGTTTTCTTCTTCAATCGGTGATTCATTATAATACTATGAAACAAATATAATATTTTAATATTACATAACCAAGTATAAAAGCATTAAGTTATCTTTATCAAATTTAATTTGTACCTGCTCTTTCAAATTTAATTTACTTTGTAATTCTAGAAGCCGCTCCTGAGCATCCATACAGCCCTTAAATATCTCATCCCATGCTATCATTGTTGCTGCGCAATTGTAACATACTTGAAGAGGAAGAGTATCATTTTCAGAAACCTAAGATCAATCACATGTGTTAGACAGTTACAAATTTGCAATTAGTTAATTTATATAAGCTTTTTTTGCATACTCTCATAGGCAGATATGTTTCAATTTTGGTGCTCAAATTGTGCTCTATTCCCTCTCCAGAGAATATCGGAATAAACTCTTTATCATTTCCACTGTTGGCACAAACTCGGCAGATCTCGTTCCACATTATAACTTCCTTATCCGGTATTAACAATTGACCAGAATCAGCAACGTCCACTGCAACAAACTCTCCATCGTGTTCGCTCTGTACAGTAACGAACTGTGTGTCGTCAACTTCATTTCCATCACCTTGATCACCAACGTCCAAGAAGTACTCTGTAGTTTTAATCTCCTCTCCTTTCTCGTTTATTTCGTCTCTGTCCCTTATTATTATTCCCTTACTGGTAACACTTTTTATAACAACTTCCATGTCACTTGGAACCTCCTCCATTTTACCTAGAACAAGTTTATCCAATTCAATTTCATCGTTCTCACAGTCGTGACCCTTGTAACAACGAACAGCTTTGAAGCTTCGACAAACAAAAAGGTGTTTGTTATATATAAATATAGGTACTCACAGTTCTCCAGCGTTGAAGGCACGCCACTTTGCTCAAAAAAAAAAGAGGTTGGAATACCCAAGTACAACAAAGCTGGGCTTGTCGTCTTCACACAGTGAAAACACGAGCCGCTCCGACTGTCACCGAAACTCTGATAAGCATCGTGACGACGAGATTGGTTAAAATTTACCGCGAGTTTTCGAAAATCCGCAAAATTTATATGCCAAAATTCAGAAAGGAAAATAAGTATACGGGACGCTTACGAAAATAAAAATTGCCACGAATAATATACGAACGTGAGAAGGCGTGGACGAGGAAAAAAGTTAGATATGGCGTAGGTGGCGCCACCTGTTCTTTCATGGAAACCGGCACCATTGTTGTCGTCGCTGTAGAAATGGGGTCTTACAAAAACAAACGACGGCGGTTGGGTCCGAGATGAAGATTTCCGAAGAATCTTTTGCAAAATTAGTCTTGTTTAATCTTTCGAGGTATGTATATATGTGTTTTTATCAAAATACTGTGTATAAGTATTTACGTAGTCGATGAAATCTCCCGGATCGCAACTCTGGCGTTCAAGGTAACCAAGAAAATTAATTTCCTCTAACAATCGATCGTTGCTTCTTTGTTCGATAATTATCGGTTAGGCGTTATTAATCACGTCTAAATATCGTCAAACGCGTATACATATACATCTACACTGAATTTAACGTTATACATTGTCATTATTGTATAACTGCAGCATATCATCGAGCAAAAACCATCAACCGTGTAAGTATGTAGATATGTGCAAATTTTCCAAGAAACCTGCAGATGCGTAAACAAAGCCACACATATAAGCGCAGCGATATTTTTGCAACCTCTCCTGCTCAATAACAAACGCATTGTTATTCCTTTGAATTATTGAAAAATCGTTGACAATAGAATCGACAGTTCCTTTGAAACATAAATAACAAACTCGCAAGAACGAGACGTTGTCATCATATAACGAAAACACACGAGCGTTGCTCGTGTTTTTTTACCTTCTTCCATTAATTCCATAAATTTTTATAGGTACAACAACCACGATGACTTGTAATACACTTACCAATTGCGCAAAACACATCTGCAGGCGCCGACAACATCACCTGCTTCCGAAAAATCATCGCCGCATATCCTCGCACCTGACCTTGACACGACTCTCTTTCTCTTCGCAGCCGGCATATGCACTTCCCGTTTCGAGAGGATTCTCTTGTACGAGAGAGAGGGCAGGATATGCGCCAGTACACGTGGGAATATAAGGTGGATGTACAATCTCTCCTCGTCGAACCGGAAGATAGCGATTCTGCGCCTGCGCGAGTGACCGGCTGCTGCTGCTGCTGCTCTGCTGCATAGGATATCCTTGTGGAGGTGAGTGGGAGACGAGAGAGTAATGAGTTTTTAGCTGGAGGTTGCTGGAACTGATGGATGCGTGTGTAAGGGATGTTTTTTGTTTTTAGAAGAGGACGTTTTGTGGTTCTAGGAAGTCTGAAATTTTTATTTCGGTTAAGGTACGTTAAATGATGGTCAGTAAGTCTTCAAAATTTATTTATTAAGATCCATTTGTACGGACTTTCGAACTGACTGTCACGTGCCACTGCAGGCCGTAATGATTTTAATTCACTTTGACCACCCAACGAGACTTGATCATTTCAGCCAAATCTCAACGAATTTATCAGAAAAATTAAAATACGAGAGTGAGAGAGAGAAGATAATCGCACGAGTGTTATAAAGGCGCAGATTAGAAAACGCTGACGTTAGAAGCGCCGGGACAGCTGAAAGAAAAACACTGTACCCGAAGATTATACAACGTTCTTTCATTTATCGAAGATAGCGAGTGTATAGGGCGCGATGAACCAGCGAGACAAGCTTGCCCCTCACTATAAAACGATCTCCGATAAGTAAAACTCACAGAGAGCCTCTCGTTCGCCGAAAAACGTGCGGAAGAGTTCGTCTCTGGTGCCGATTCTATTTGCATGCAATTACTTCTATACGCTTTTGAATACGATTTTTGCTTTTAAAAATAGCCGCAAAATTTGAAAAAAAAAGAACGGACAACAATGTGGTTGCGGAGAAAACGTCAGACGTGCTGTCAGTATTAGCTGCGAAAGCAGTTGCGAGAAAAGGAAAAAACGTGATGCTCGACGGATAATTAGAAAAGTCGTTAAACACAAACGCACACACGAAAATACATCTTGTGAAAAACGATCTATCGCTAAAAATATATACGCGTATATAGGTAGTAGAGAGGCGTTCGAAGAGTCGCGCTGCACATAAGAATATCGTTAAAAAGACCATCATCCTCTCGCAGGCTCAGAAGACAGCAACACGTTTCTCGAAAGCCCTATTCTATTTCACTACTTCGTAGAACAACGTCCATCCCGAAATCCATCATTAATTAAAATGTACACCCGCGCGTGCGTGTCTCATACGTGAGAGTCTTTGTGTATTTTCCTTATACTCTCTTGGCTTTTTTCTTCCACAACGCGTATACTTTATATATGTATATATATATATATATGGTGTGTCTCTCTCTTTCTCTGCAGAAATTCAATATTCCCAGGCCATACCTGACGAGGCAGTTACTCGAGCCACCCCGTGTCGTAGCTCGTACAAAGATTCCTGTTGTTTCAGGCTGCGCCTTTCACGAATACAGACTCGCCTACGCCCATATGTGTGTCTCTCTTTCTCTCTGCACACGTATATTCTGGAAAAAGACAGAGGCCTCCAGGTATACCTGCTGAATGGGCAAACATTCGTTAAAACAAGCTCGACGAGTCGCCATGTAGCGTCTCTTTCCAACTTCAATAATAACGAAGAAGACTCTCGAGTGAGTTTTTCTTCGGATTTTTCTTTTGCGCACCTGTATATTAGGTGCGTATTTTTGGATGCGTATATATGCTGAGTGTCGTCTGGGTCGAAACGAAGCGAGGATCACCATTTTTTTACGAGAGAGTTATTTCAGGCTGAAATTGAATACGCCGACTTTTTCACTGAAATCGGAGTACTTTTCTCAAACATAATATATAGTCATCTCATAAAAGCAACAATAATCAGTTGGAAAAGCTACCAAATTTTCAGCTCACTCGTATTGCTCAATGCCCTGTGTATATACAGCAGCCCTCGAAATATGGCATTGAAAGCAAGCCATATACATTTGAATTGAAAATCCGCGAGAAAAGAGCGATGGGATTTTGAAAGAGTTGGCTTTTTTCGCTTTACAAAACGCCGTGGGGAGAGACGCACGTTATGTCTATAACGCGCTTGTAATAGAACGAAGTTCTATAGCGTCGTCTTGCAAGAAAAACTCATTTTTCACAAATACTAAAAACGCTGCGTTCTTGAGAAAAAAAATCGGACGAGGGGCGCTGCAGTAGTAAAAAAGCGCAATAAAATTTTCGGAGGAAGAGAGAGACAGACAGACACGTAATTACCGCACGCGCGCTTTTACAGCCTCCTCTTTTTCGCGCGTTTTTATACTTATATATACATATATATAAAACGAGAGCGTGCGAGAGAGAGAGAGAAAATTTTACGAGCCGGCGAATTCTATTTAAAAGTTAATCATTTATATTATACTTTCCGGCGTACACGTCGCGCGCGCGACGTTTATGATTTAGCAATTTGCTCGGATCCTATACCTTGAAATTCCATTAATTCTCAGAGATTTCGCCGTGGTGTACATCCATCATCATACGAGGCACCGCACGTGTGTCTCTCTCTCTCTCTCTCTTTCGGAAAAATTCTATGCTGGCAGCACAAAGGCAACGACGACTATGTTTAGACCCATTCATAAAAAAATTGACGTAGCTCTCTCTCTCTCTCTCTCCCACGCGTAGTAAAGCTTGATTTAAGGTATAGGTATATATAGACAGAGAGAAAAAAAAAACAAAATTCTGCACATTGACCTGCTGTTGAAGCGAAATATCTGATTTTTTTGTCTGTGTTTTTATGCGACGCGACTGCAATAAACCTTTTCTTTATTATTATATTCTATAATCTGGAGAGCAGCTGTAATGCAAAATCCGACGTTGAAGAAGAAGCTCCTCCGTCCGCCTACAGAGGTACCGCAATAAATTTCCTCTCGCTTTTTTCCGTCTCTCTCCGCTATGCGCACGGCAGTCCTTTCTCTTTTTCCGCGGTTCGTCTATCTCTCGGTCTGTGTCCTCTCTTTTACTTCCTTTCTTCTGCGGAGGAGAGAGAGAGAGAGAGCGAACGTTTTCAGAATTGCCAGTTTTCAACAAAATCACTCGGAGCAGCAGCGCAAAGTTGGTTAAACTAATTTGATTTATTCCTCTAATGTATAGCCTGCCACTAAAAAAAATCCAATTTCATTAATATCCGCGGCGGCGCAGCTCTCGCTAATTCGTATATCCCATTACCTTAAAATCTCTCTCTCTCTCTCTCTCTCTCTCACTCGCGCGCGTACACTACGTAACGAGGACGAAACTGCCTGCACTTCCAGATTAAAAAGGCTCCTCCTCCGATTAATATACCTGAAAATCCTCGGCTGTATAGATGTATATCTATAAAATGCATCAGTCTCCCTGCAACGCGCGCATTAACTTATGCACAATTCGCTACGTGTACATCGTCTTCGTCATAAATTTTTCATAAAATTATTTCCATCCATCAATCACCATTTCCTCCTCTCTCTCACTCTCCACCTATATATACATCTCTCGGTCTCGGAGCTATATTCCTCTGCTGCTGCTGCTGCGGCCATCCTTCATCGACCTTCTCCCTCCTGCTTTTCCTTTCAAAACCTCGAGAGAGAGAGAGAGAGAGAGAG
Organism: Cecidostiba fungosa; assembly: GCA_900474305.1. Classification (NCBI taxonomy): domain Eukaryota; kingdom Metazoa; phylum Arthropoda; class Insecta; order Hymenoptera; family Pteromalidae; genus Cecidostiba; species Cecidostiba fungosa. The sequence continues at coordinate 26,881 of UCOJ01001196.1, read as the reverse complement.
AGAGAGAGAGAGAGAAAGAGAGCTTTCAGGGTCTTCGGGATATAGAACCTCGTGCGAGCCTCGACCGCAGCGGCAAAAGTCGGGACGCAGAGAGGAGCGAGAGACAGAGGAAAACCTAAACGAAATTGTGGCTTCGCTGCAGCAGCGAGAAAGACGAGACCGGGCTGAATACGATACTTCTTTGGCTCGATCGTGGAAAAAAGAAATCGTGCGAGACGAGGAAAAAACGAGAAGAGGAGACGAAGGTACAGATCGTCAGTTTATACTATATACACCGAGGAGGCGGGAAAAGCATCCCAACCTTGTAGAGGATTTTCCTCACCGATCGATGGGTTCCTGTGTTTGAGAAATTGTAAATTATACCTCATGCCGTCTCTACTACAGCTCACGCGCGCAGTCACTCTACCTCTGCACTATTGACAGTTGGAATGAATTTTCGAAGAACCTGTGTATACTTGTGCACAGAAGAAAAAAAAGTATCGACTCTCGCGAGGCTGACTCTTAATATTTGCTCCTTTTTCAACAGCTCCTCTATATACCGCTGCTTTTAGCTCTCCGACGACTTTTTTCACTTGCGTAAGGCCGAGAGCTTTTTTCGTTCCCACGTCACACACAAGCTTTGAGGAATTTTTCAACCTACCTTTGATATTTTCTATATTATTCCGCTGTTTCAACAACCCAGCAAATAACATACAATCCGTATAGCTCCGCGGCTCTCTAAAACCACACGAATATCCCCCGAAACGTTCCAAAGAGAAAAAAAAAACCAAGTTGTGCGAGAGCCATCACCGCCGCGTCTTTTCCTCGCGAACAGAGAGCAGCTCTCACACAGAAAGAGAGAGAGAGAGAGCAGGTTTCGAAAAACGGCATCCGCTGCTGCCTTCTGGCGCGCCACTTTGCCTCTTGTATACGGCTAACATTCCTCGGCAACAACGAGCCTCGTTGTTTCCCCTCTGACGCGAATTTTTCGGCTGCACGCATCGCTGGGAACGAGAGCTTTCCTACACAGCATTCCGTCATCGAGAGAGAAGAGTGTAAAAATATATAAAACTCGGGCTCTCTGCGCACTTTTGTGCGCCCGGCGTGTATTATGCAGTTTCGCGAGATGCATATAAAAAAATTTTTTTACGGCGCGGCTAGGAAAAAGTTTAGAAATGTATAAACTTTCGGGAGAGACGGGCGGGAGTGTATTATTATATATATACGAAAGTTTTTAGCCTGTGTGTATTTGTAGGGACAAAAGCGATTCTGCGCAGGCCTCTGTAGTATATATACAGCACAGACACACGAATTTTCCGAGGGTAGTAGTACCATTAAGAGGATCCTTGAATCGCGCGGCGGTCGGGCAATGTTCCAAATTAAAAGGCGAAAGAGCGTCCTCTCTCTCTCTCGGAAGCGTTTTTTAATGACGCGGGAGATTTAAAAGCGCAATTTTATCGTTTTACTCGCTCACAGGGAAAGCTAGCACAGCGTAAAAAAGAAAAATTTTACAAGGCTCGCCACCATAAAAAAGAGAGGAAGAAAAAAATTCGTAGGGTATACACTATATATCTATATACAATTTATACTCCCCGCGAAAATCAAAAGCCCCGAAAGAAACACTTAGCGCCCCTCTCAACCCCCTTTGCCTTCTATAAAAGCCAGTTTCTCGGGCCGTCGCGAAAATAGGCTGTAGAATCTCGCCGTATAGCAACTACTCTCTCACACACATATATATAGGTATACAGCGATTAGGGAGCGGGCGGGCGCGACATCGTCGCCCAGCAGCTGTGCCGCCCATCCGGGAAACAGACGGAGTAGGGGACACACACCAGCGAGAGCTACTGTGCGTTAGATAGCGACGGTTAAATCGATTTCTTATTATATATACACACACACATTTCGTCGTGGAAATTTTCGTATAATATCTATGTATATAACAGGCAGACTTTTTCTTTGTATAATTATCCTGTGGCCGGCGAAGAAAGTATATACGCGTAATTGGCTATACGCAGAGTGTAGGTACATGTAGACGAGAGACGAGGCTAAAAGGGAATTATTGTTGTAAATCGCATGATGCGATAACGCGAAAAAGTAGCACGAGTGAGAGAGAGTAAAAGCAGGGCCGTGTCGCGCGAATCAATATTTTATTCATTTGTCGCCGAGTACACGAGGCTATACTGTGTGTGTGTGTGTGTTACGTCGTCGCGAAAATTGAACGCGCGTATGTGTGATGATAAAAATATATATACGTCGATGCCGCGAGTATAGGCGTTTCCTCATATATTTTCGTCGTTGAAAATACTTATAACTTGCATCACAGCGAGAACCACATCCGCGTATATTAGGAGCGCCTGTATTATTATTATTATTATTATTATACTCATGAAAGTAAAAGCGCGTATATACAGCATCGAGGAGGAAAACGAAGAAGAAGCGAATCGGATGCGTCGATACACTATTTATATATACACGCGACATACTTGAACGAATCCTTACAACGCGACGTTGTGTATATCTATAGTAGAAAACTGTCATCTTTACTTTTTCCAGGTCGTGCCACAGGGATGTATATATAGGTATAGATCTCTAAGCATGTGTACGTAATTAACCGAGCCACTGGAGCGTATATCGCTTTGAAAAATCCGTCGAACGTAATTAATATTCGGGTTGAGAGATGATAACAAACCCGCTGTATTATATACGTGTGTGTGTGTGTGTGTGTGAGAAAAGAGTCGAGAGACGTATAATATACTATATATACCTATATAGATTTCTCTAAGGGTGTGCAGCGCGATAATTGCTGCACTGCAAGAGAGAGAGAGAGAGAGAGTCGTATTAAGTGCAGCGCTGCAGAGAGCAGCTACGTCGGCTCCCGCGGAGCATAAAGCGAGTTACACGTCGCTTGCGGGGCTTCTTTCTTTCTCGTCGATCCCTCTTTCTTTCTTTCTTCTTTCCTGAGCGCGTACTCCTCTCTCGCTCTTCTATACGACTCTCGGAATATATTTTAGACCAGACCTTCTCTCTTTCTCTCTCTGATGCAAATCAGTTTCAGGGATTTACGCGCATTTTTGCGCGCAGCGCACACCGGCTTTGTGATCCGTGCGCATAGGGATTATATTGTGCGTATACGCGGAAGAGAGAGAGAGAAAAAATGAAAGAATTTCCACGCCGGTTGGGTTTTTACATTATATATAAATATACGCTGCTGCTGCTGACTTTTGGATCATAGCTGAGTAGCTCTGATGCCGTATTGACGCAGGGACGCGACTGTTGTGCGCGGATCAGAATAGGGGGATTTGGACGCGGTCGGGAGCGTGGAATATTGTTATTGCTTTTTAATGCGGTGTGTATTCGGAATTTTGGGAACGCATGCGTTGCAGAGAGTCGTATATATAAATTTTTAGAATTTATGAACACGTGGGAGTGGCTCTTGAATATCGTGTGCTCTTTTTTTAATCCGACTGTATAATGCGTGTGCTGCTACGCAATCTTTTTGGATTTTAGATCGCGAGCGATTTTGATTAATAGCGAATACGTGCGCGACTCTGTGTAATTCATAACGGGGAAAGCGATTCTTATATAGGTATACCCATATATTTCCTAGTTTTTACAATGCGTATACAGTATACTTGAGGAAAAAACGAATAGATGTATATATATTGCACTAACGATCGCTAGCTTTCCCCGGCGTTTCTCGCGAAGCTCATCTCAATAGCCCTCATAACCCGATGTCGTCGTCGTCGTATTTATAACACTCCTATAGCTCTCTCTCTCTCTCGGGCATATTGCAGCTGTTAAAATGAGCGACCGCCAGCAGCATCAGCAGCACTCCAAGATCAATATATACCCACATTTTCCATATAGCAGTAGCTGCCCGTGCGCTTCGTATTCTCTATAATCCCTTTGGTTCGGGGAATTTCCGAAAACACGGCCATCTCCTTTACCCCGTTTTTATAACTTTACTACTACTTCTGCTTCTGCTGCTGCTGCTGATGCTGAGGTCGTATTTTCGAGATCGCGCGCGCACGTGTTCGAGGTTCCCGAGGAGTTGTTTCGGGCTATACCCTTTGGAGAGCAGAAATCTTCTCTATACCTGCGAGGAGACGAGGCTTGGGCTAATGGTCCTAATGCCTGATTTAACGCTGATACTCGAAAGTCTGCTCTATACGGATGGATCTTTGTAGGCGCGGCGGCGCAAAGTCTAAAAACGCCCCGCGCGTCACGTAGCATTGTTGTTCGCCGTTGCGAGCAGTCTGTTATAGTCGTCTGAAAAATATTTTTTTTCTCTCTGTTCACTCTCCGCTTTGTAATCTTCAAGAGAGATGGTTGTATATAGTTTGAAAATGCGACGATCGCGCTGCGCTTTGAGAGAGAGATAAATGTTACTATATATAATACGCGCTGCGATAAAAATCTGAGTGTAATTATAAGAACGACCGCGAATACGCACAGCGCAATTATTACCTCCGCTTCGTTTTCCTGAAAGCTATATGTACACGGAAAAAAATGGTTGGTTGCAGCAACAAAGCGCTTGGATAAATACGCATCAACTATATTTTTGGTTATAACTTTACTAAGAACTTGGTAAATATTGCCAAGAAAGTAGGTAACTTACTAAATTTTTTATTATACTTACCGAGTTCTTGGTAAGTAATGTACTGTAACCAACCATTTTTTTCCGTGTATACGCAGAAAGAAATATAAGAGTAATTATATATACAGTTCCCCCCTCCCCGTCATTATGCACTTTCCGAGCTTGCACTTGCGCTCCCCGGATTTTTCGGAACCTTATTATAGTAGTACACACTGTGTATAGCATTTAAAAGGCCTAGCTTATAGGGCGCTGAGAAAACCTTAATAAAATCTCTCTCTCGGCTTTTGTACCGCTGCAGGTACCCGGTCTGTTGCCAGCGGCCCTATCCGACGGGTGCATCGGTGTGTCTCTGTGTCTGTGTGAGAGAGAACAGCACGTTGCTGCTGCGCGGATGGAATTTCAGGCGGTCAGTCCGCCCCCTGAGCCCCTGGACGGTGAGAGCTCTGCGCGCAGCTGCTGCTTTCTGGAGAGAGAGAGAGAGAGGGGAGGGGACACACTGTAGAGCTGATAGCAGCGACGGAAACCCGCTGATAATCTCCTCTGTTTTTCGTCGTTCTTTTTCCTCCTCTCTCTCTCTGTCTGAGTCTAGCCGCCGATGCTGCTCTTTTTCGGATGCGGCGTTTATTCAAATGAGAGCTGTGTTATATATATTGTGGGAATTATTAGGAGCAGGATCTTTTTCTTTTTTGTTGAGCGATAAAATTAATAATCGTGTATTGCTATCTGACCCTGAACTGAACTCTATGTGTACAGAGACTCACGCTCTTGTCGATGATAATTTTTTTTTTCCCCTCGTGTATATACACTCGGAATCGTGCGGCTCTTGTCGATATTTCCTTATTATGACCACGTGCAGGAAATTCGAATGTGCATAAAATATAATGAAGAACATAACGCCGATGGCTCGAAAAACAAGCTCACTCGTCGCGCAAAAGATTAAACTCGGCTCTCGCGTGAAATAAATATCAATAGGAGACACATGACTAATACCGCGACAATGTCTCCGCGAGCGAACGAAAAAAAAAAATCACCGCGTCACAATTACACACACACACACACACACACACAGAGTCTCGATTATCAATCCCGAGCGCGTCATCCTAGAACCTCCTCTTCTCTCCGTATAAATCATCGCCGACGATAAATCTCGAATCCACATAGTACGTACACACAGGAAAAAAATTCGAAAATCCCCTTCCTCTCTCTCTCTCTCGCGTGTGCACTTAAGCCTATACTCACCGGAGACACTCTCTCCTCGCGTGTGTGTATTGTATATATACCTATAAGAGACACGACGCCACGAGAGGTACGCATATATAGCCACACATACACATGAAAGAGAGAGAGAGAGAGAGAGCGCAGATAAAAGAGGAAGAATGTAAAGGAAGTCGGTTCTTTCGTGATTTACGTTCGCGGACGAGGGTAGAGAGAGAGAGAGAGAGAGAGAGAATCGAGAGCCGTGACCTGATGCAGCAGCAGCAGCAACACAGCACACGACGACGACCCTGCGCGGATTCGAGTTACATGGGCGCGCCCGAGAGATTTTCCAAAAGTTTTTTTTATTTCGCAGTATAAGAGAGATGTACGTAAAAAATAACAGCTGGTTCGCACTTTCTCGCTATATTAATGGTGTCGAATTTCCGAAAATCGCGATCGACGACAATGCGCTGCATGCAGCCTTGGACTTCTTCCTGTCCGTGAGAGGCTCTTGGTTCATTCATCGCTGGCTCGTAAAACTGCGAGTTAGAGAGACGACGACTTGCCCCGCCGTTAACCACGGGGATCTGCGAAATCGCCTTACTCTCTCTCTCTCTCTCTCTCCGCCTATAGAAAATCGCCTTTCCGAAAAATCCTTACCGTCGATTTTTTCTCTCTCTACTACACAAGGCCTGCATTGACGATAAGCGTACGAGTAATCTTCTCTCTCTCTCTTTCTCTGTCCAAATTGATAGCCACATGCGTGTGAGATTGTAAAGGTGGGAGTGTACGCTCGCGCTGTGTGTCTCTTATCTCTCTTTCTCTACTCTGGCCCCTACACAAATGTTAACGATGATGAGCGCACTGCACGGGGCGACCCTATATCAGACACACACTACTCACGGCGCAGGGTGTATATATAGAGGGTCGTCTCTCTCTCACTCTCTCCCCTATTCGTAATTTTCTCTCATTTCTCGTTTTACACACTTTTTCATGGCCGCGTAATTTCCTCTCTCTCTCTCTCCTACACTCTTTCGTGCAGCAGCAGAGCTGCGGGCGGCTTTGCATGTCTCGGATGACTCTGTCTCTCGTGCGCGCCGAGCGGTATATCCCTGTCGGCTGACGGGCTTATATATACGTATATGCATGTGTGTCTGTGTGTGTCTATATATACGAGGCTAGACCACCGCGTCTCTCTCTCTCTCTCTCTCTCTCTCTCTCTCTGTGTGTGCATATATGTATATATATATTCCCGGAGCTGCTGTGGCTCGTCATGCTATAGAGCAGAGACCTCCCAGGCCTGGATTCCACGGTATCGTCGCACCCCGAGCGAGTATATACCCTCCGCTATATACATGTGTGTGTGTGTATAGCCTATCGGCTACTTTTCGTATAGTTCAAGTGCCGAGGGATAGAGAGCTTTTCGTATTAACGGCTGCTGCTGCTGCGAGATCGTTTCTGGTTTAATGGCTGCGATGCGCTGTTTTATGCGCGTGCTCTATAGTATAGCTCGCGATCTATACAGTAGTCCTCGACGCGCAGGAATTTCAGATGGATTTTCGTTGTTCCTTCATCGCTCTCTATATTATTTTTAGATTCTATATAGCTCGAGATACACGTCAGAGAGAGAGAGAGAGAGAAATTTGGGTTTTAATTAAAAAAAATTTAGAGAGGGAGTTTCCGATGAAAATCCATTATTCCCAATGCGCAATCGTAAAAATTCTCATATTCGACGACGGCGGCGGCGGCGGCGGCATCAGCTCGGCACAGTGCTGGAGCAAATTAATTTACGAGCCGCGATTAACTTTTTCATCGCATATATAATAATCAGCCGATTTAATTAACCTTCCGCGCGCGCACGAATATTATATGCTTGAAAACGCTTGTACGTAAAAGAGGATGACTAAGCGATTGGATGATGGAACCGCGGCGTTGGCTTCGTTAAAACTCTGCCGGATTCAAGTCGCGCGCAAATACGTTAAATACATCGAGAGAGAGAGAACTCGTGTGTGTGTACGTTGTGTAGTATAGACAGAGACGAGCGCATGTAGTTAGTCTAGACGTGTCTCTGCGCCGTCCAAACACATTAAAGATTTACTCGTTTCCAATTTCCGACTTCATTGCGCTGTGTACTACACGTGATGTATATCGTTACCGTGTATATATAGGTATAGCTCGTCGGATACTTATATATACAATCATCTTATATATCGTCATTTTCGCCCATCGTATACGATGATTCCGCGGTATATAAAAGGAACTTTCCTCTTGCCGAATCGAGCACCACGCGAATGTAATTTCTAAAATCACTCGCTCCAAAACGAGAACTGAAACAAAAGCTGGTACAGCTACGCATCAGAGAGAGAGAGAGAATTATATAGACGAGGGGGGGGTGAGGGATCAATCATTTCATCCTTCAGCGCAGATTTGTCGATTATTCCGCATCGACTTTTTTTCCCTCCTCTCTCCCTCCCCTCCTCTTTATAAAACGCTCGCAAGCGCACAACCGCATCTCTTCCAGTCGGACGCTCATTGATAAAACCTTAATTTCCGTGAGGCCTGCAAGAGAGAGAGAGAGAGAGAAAAAATCCGAGAATCATCCGGCCAGATAGAGGCTCCATTATACACACGCAGCTATGGCAGTAGTAGTAGTATTATACACACACACATACACAAATCGAGCGAAGGGCGCCGTCGAGAAGAAAAGACTCTCACACACACACACACATAGGATCAACCTGCGGTGCATCGGTCTCTCCGGCCCCGAAACTTTACGACTGTGTGCAACCTTTCTCGGATGAAAGAGCGAGAGCGAGAGAGAGAGAAAGGACCTGCCCTACCTGCCTGGGCATTGCGAATTTATAGGCTTTATTATTATTGTGCGCCGCTCTCCCTCTCTCTTTCTAGGCGCCCGAGGAAATTCCTCCCCTCTTTCCACGCTCTACGGGTAGTATACATCCCATTCCTTTATATATATATATAAAAGTGTAGATATAGGTATATACTGATGGAGAGAAAGAGAAGCTCGAGAACAGGCCTTCCTTCCCCGGAGAGATTTTCGCGACAGCTGCCGCTCGCGCGCGAGCGCTCGAGTTTCTGCTTCGCTTCTTCTTCTTCTTCTTCGCTGCTGCTGCTGCCGCCGCCGCCGGACGATTATTATTTATTGCAACACCCTCGACTCTCCTTCCTGCTGCTGCAGCAGCTTTGTGTTCTCTGCAGCGCCGGGATATCCTTTTCTCGAGTTTCCATGAGACGCGCACAGCAGCCACGGATTATATTTTCAACGCGTGGGAGTGTTCAGATCGACTTTGAACTATATGCGTACATTCAATTAGCTCTCTTTCTATATCTGAGCAGCTGTGATTAATACGCGCAGCTATATATGTATTGCAATACAATAGAACGTAGATTCTTGATTTACGTCTGTCACTTAATACGGGGAATATAGTATATAAGATTTTCTTGAAAATTCGAAATAATATTCCATACACTGGCACAAAAGCAGCAGCAGCTGCTTATATACGTATATGCGTGCATCAGAGAGCCTCGAAACGAAAGCCTCGAGATTACGGGCCAAGAGAGAACCTCCTAATGGGCCGCCGCCGCCGCCGCTTCGCGAATGTAAGGAGGAGGAGCTCGGAGGATTTCGTGGAAGGCTTGGCTCTAACGTGTCTTACGTAATTTTCGGCCCACGAGAGAGAGAGCCTGTTCGCCCGGATTCCGCGTGGAAGGATTAGACTCTCTGCTTCTGCTGCTGCGTGTGCTATACTTACTACTGTGTGCCTTGATATTTTTCCGTAGGGAAATTCATTTACGACGTCGTCCTGCGATATTCGATGGCTGCAGAAATTTACTGCTCTCGCTGCAGACGGTGTATTACAGCTACCTTTGTTCTATTTTATTGGCTTACATCCAATTATAGGGGTCGTACGGTACTGCACCTGACGACGCTTGTAAATTGTATTGACTGTATAGCTATAGGTTTAATATACATAAAGTAATGCAAAATTCCGAATATCTTCCGAATATCCTTTTCCTAGTAGCATCATCGGTATATATTAGCGACTAAAACGAGATTATAGTTACGCTTCAAAGAAGAAGAATAATCCGTCAATCAACATTGTTAACCGACAAAAACTACATTATATTATCCAGACACACACATAGACGACTCGGAAAAAAATTCCCGGTAGCTATTTATCCTATATGCCGAGAGAGCGATCACGTAGCGAACATTACGCACGAGTATATATATATACGACTTGGCTTCCCTTTTAAAAGCGGCGGCGGCGGCGGCGTCCGGCTGGTGCGCTCTTGTGTGTACACCATGCGGAGTTAGTAGTATACCCACTACTCACCCACCGGCTGACACCGTAGCCGATCTTTTCACTGCGTGTCACCCTATACTACGAAAATTTCGGGCCAAACGAATTTCCAACCGACGACGGGCGGCTCGTTAGTTAAAAAAAAAACAAGGCACCTGAGAAGCTCTGTATATGTATACTGCAGCATCAGATGAAGAAAACCAGAGACATATATATATATAGGATAGGCCAGACTAGTCTAGGAGACGGGAAAAATGCCGTCGCCGTCTTTGTGAATATTCGAGGAAGCACTACAAATGTCAGGCACGTAGATCGCCCGTATGTACAAAGCTTCTTTGAGCCCAGCAGCGAAAGAAGGACGGGCATACACACACATACACACACAAGTATAAGGACACCCGTATATACACACATACACACATTCGAAAAATGTCTTTGACGCTCTCTCGGTCTCCTTGTAATCCGGCCGTTTCCGTCGCTGATGCAGCCCCATATCGCCCCCTCCTGATGCTCGGCGCATTAAGCGCGTTACGTGCTGCGTTATACGTATAGTATATACACAGCTCTCGCTCCTCATATATAGCACATGTGTGTGCGAACGTTATACTGCTGCACACATGGTGCGTGTCGTGCACTGTACGCGCTCTCTCTCTCTCTCTCTCTCTCTCTCTCTCTCTCTCTCTCTCTCTCTCTCTCTCTCGTATTCTTCATATGATGCGGGGCCCTAATAGCCCCGTCTCTCACTCTCTCGCTCCCTCGAGCTGTGCAAGTGGAGAAAAGAGCACAGAATGGACCGCTGCTGCTGCTGCTGGCTCTCTTTTCTTGTTTATTAACAAAGAGAGCGCATGTGTGTCTGTGCGCAGTGCTGTGCGAGAGAGTAAAGGCTTGGGAAGAGAAGCCTACTCTGACGGTGTAGAGAGAGGAGGAAGTGACGTGTACGGGGTATTTTCGTAATTAAGGTGCTTCTGATTGGATTTCATGTGTGCGCCGGGGTTGAGAAAATTCTGTACTCGAATTTGTGTTATATATTATATATGTAGGATTGCGTAAGGCGAATCGTCGAGATTTTCATGCATATACGAGGAGGACATAAGGAAATTCGCGCGAGGAGAGTCTCTCGCTCTCTCTCTACTAATGACGGGTTCATATGGAAAAAAGCGCGCAGGGGGCAGATCGCAATGTAATTACCGGCGCAATTAAAAAGCGCTTAAAACACGATTAACGCTACTCTGGGCTACAGAGCGACTCTCGTTAATATCCGCACGCGATATTTTTATTCAAACTCAACTATTACATAAATACGTATAGGCTGTATCAGTAGAAATATTTTCGGTGACTAACGAATTCCAGTCTGTGTACGACCTTTGCCAATTCCGGAGATTTTTCTTTCGTGCGCTGTGCTGTATATAGTATTTGTACATATTGCGCAATCGTCGCATTCTTGGCTCGGAGGAGTAGGAAAAACCGCTGCGGATGGGAAATTCTCGCGAATCCCCGATATATATGCTGATAGAGTTGTCGCGCGAGCGAATTAGTTCCTCGTGCGGCTTGCGAAAGTCATTCGTTTTTTGCTTTCCAACGACGCGCGCTCTACTCTGATGATGGCTTTCGTCAGTCGATTATTGTAAATATATATATATATCGTTGCGAAATACAGGTGTCGAGTGTATTCTTCATTGAGAAATATCCTTTTTTTTCGAAATCGTCGATTTTGCCGAATCGAATTTTCCGTTCCACATATAGAAAAATGTCACGTCGTCCGATTCGTAATTAGATTCACAGACGCGTATGCGCACGCTTTTTATATATTATTATCTCGACTCGAGAGCACGTGCGGCATGACTTTTTCGCTTCTTCGTCGTCTACATATATATCTATATATACACGCAATCTCAATGACGACGAGTGCGCAATAATTCCATCGGCTTCAGTCCGAAGCAGTCAGTCAGTCAGAGTCTCTCTCAGCTGGCGATCGATAAAAATAAATTGATTATTTTGTTTTCAAGTCCAGCTCTCTCTCTCTCTTTCGCAGCGCGTTATTTTTGTTTTGACACAGAACCGTGTGTGTGAGAGGGAGAGAGACGGAACTCCGCATCGATATTCAGATTTTAATGGAACGCGATTATGGAAAAGTTTAACGGAATTTATATACGCACTCGAAAAATGAATATACTCGCGGGACGAAAAAACATTCGGTTGTATAATAAGAGCCGAGAGGAGCCAATTTTATTTTTACGCCGCCGCGTGTATATATATATTTTTGTTTAATGATCAAGCTTCCACTGCTTTTTCAATTAATCTCTCGCGCGAGTGTTTTCCGTTCGATGGAATAAATTAAATCGCGCCTCTGATGAATTCCCGGCGAATATAAACTTTCTCTAGTCCGCCGGCGCGTTCGAGCTTAAATTTAAATATCCCAATAGAGAGAGAGCGCGAGCGCAAACTTAATCATTGTTACCCTCGAATTCTCCCAATTTCCGAGTTATACACACCTGGACGAAGAATAACCGCGCTCGAGTAGTCTCGACAAATATTTACGCCTAATCGACGTCGGTAAATTATATTTTTTTCTTTATTTTCGTCTGTCGCTTTACACAAACACACCTGCAGCGACTCGGACGGCTGATAGTCCGCGACGACGAGTCATTATAAAAAGCTCGCCATCTGCAGCGATTTTCAATATACAAAACTATAAATTTTCGGCCTTGAGCTGCTGCACATGACACGTAAACAGAAATTTCACCGCAGATACAATCGCTCTCGACGGGATACACGTGAAATAAAAAAGAAAAAGAAAATGTCGCGCAGGCCAAATTTAAATTCTAACCAAGTCGCTCTCTCTCTCTCTCTCTCTCTCTCTCTCGACTCGTCCGACATCCATCATCCACGGAAGAAAGAATATGTAAGGATAAAGTCTCTCTCTTGGTTGTGATGTACACGAGAAAGAGGAGACCGCCCAAAAATTTCCCTCTCGCCATTGGCAATCAACGGCCAAGAGAGAGAGAGAGAGAGGGAGTATTTTCCATCTCCGAAAGATAAATGAAACGTAACGAGCTCTGTCTGTCTGTCTTCCTCCTCCTCCTCCTCTTCTCGGCCTCTTAAGGGAGAGCTGCCTCCTCTTCGACGGACGACCCATATAGTCCCGTCCAAAAGTTTCGTCCTCGTCATCGTTCTCCACGTGAATAATATATTGTATATAAAAGCTCTCGGCTTTGGAATTTTAGTTATATTGTTCGAGGAATAAATATATGTACAACCGCGCCGACTGTATATACATATATACACGAGTAAAGCCGGCGGCCTCGTTAATGGTATTGTGTTTACAGTCGAACAATGCTTAATTGTCCGGTTCGATTATGATGATTATCAACGGACACGAGACTACTGCCGCCCATAGACTTTTGTATAATATTATAATCTTCTGTTCGGGAAATTTTGCGAGTCTCCGGAGACCGATTTCTCGGCTTTTCCCCATCAACAATAATGCATGACGTGTTTGTCCGAAATACTTATATATACCTACGCATGGATATATACTGCCATATATTATAGTCTGTATGCTGCTGTGGGCAGGTCTCGAGAGAAGAAGAAGAAGACGAGGAATAATACTGCCTCGTAATCAATTCGGCTTTGATTGAAATTTCAAAGTGTATTGTTCGTAATGCAGCAACGACTTGTTTTCATAGAGGATTACTTTTTTGCCCGAGCCAATTTCACGCCGGCTTAAGCTGCTCGAGAGAAAAAATCCGAGACGCGCGCACAATGAGGTTCAATCAAATCTATCTGTATACATACATACAACGCGCGAAATTCAAAATCCGCGGTTATATATATACACACTCCTGTAAATATATACGCACTTCTGGACACCGGTATCATATCGGTACGCGCGAGCTTTTGAAAGGGACTAATATCGGAACAATATTATTTCCCGAAATAACGCGAATTATGTTTCTATTATAAATCGGCGCATTGATCGAACTCGCCGTGATGTATTTCAGGCATAAAGGGAGTTTAAAATAACGAGAGAGAGAACGTGCGCGCGCCACAATATCAGGTGAAGTATGAAAAGCTCCGCGGCTCATTAGAAGGGGGTCAAACAATGCCATTATCCCGCGGAAAACACATTTCCTTGAATATTTCCTATATATAGCTACACGTGCGCACTTTATTGCGCAACGTTGCGGCTAATAACGCCATTCTCATCCCAAAAATTAAGGTATATACGTATACTATAAATATTCTACGTTTTAGCCGTGAAATCCGTAAAATAAGCTCGCCGACATAAGAGTTACCCGCAAAAAGTGCGCAATCAATCATCGCGCTCGCTCGCTCGCGCGCGCGCAATTCAAAAAGTTAAAAAAAGCCAATAACGCAACAAACATCTCTCTGCGTTAAATTACTGCAAAATCCAGCTATACAGTCTGCGTGAGCTCCGACCAAAAAGCAGCAGCGCACCCTTAATAGTCCCTGTCACATCCTCTCTCTCTCTCTCTCTTTCATAATCGCCGCAAGAGGGAGAGAGAGAGAGAGAGAGAGACGAGGCGCAGCGAAACGTCTGCGCGCACTTTAGAGAGAAGAGCGCCGACACGCACACAGACACACACACACACAGACAGGGGGCCCCGATATCCGTCCCTGGCCTCTCTCAGCGGGGCTACAGTATATAGTACACACAACGAGGGAGAGAAGGACGGGCTCAGCAGAGAATTCCACAAGAGAGACGAAGAGAGAGAGAGAGAGCGTACAGAATGTGTGTGACACGGTGGCAGGGCCAATACTCGAGTGAGCCGGCGGCGGCGGAGCCAGACGAGAGAGACGGAGCTACTACGGTATACGCGCCGTGCGTTGGCGCAGGCCTTCCCTCTCTCTAACTTGCACCGCCGCCGCCGCCGCCGCCTGCTGGAATCGACGTCCCTCGGCGGCTCTCTACGTATACATGTACACACACCAACGTGCCAGAGAGACCGAGAGAGACAGAGAGAGAGAGAGAACGAGCAGCAGCAGCAGCGTAGAGAACCCGGGGACCTCAGTTCTGCCTCGACGCTGGCCGCTTCCTTATCGCGTGCGCCACCGCGAGCTCGACAGTCTTATTATACAAGTGTATATAAATATATATACACACACACACGTCCGCACGCAGAACTTTGCTCGTGCCCGATTTTGCGTGAGTGTCGACTGGATTTACACGAGTGTGTATAGAAGAATAATATCATCGGGGGAAGGAAAGTGCGAGGAAATTCTCGGAAATATAAATTATAGCGAAACGTCCAACGTTTGAAAGCTCGTGCACGCCTGCGCAGCGAGACACGGCCGACGATTCGCTACTCCCGAGGACGCCTCTCTCAGCGCAGTGTGCCTATATAAGTAGATATATATATATCTAGTACCTAGTGCGCGTGTACCGGAGCTGCGAGAGCAGAGAGAAGGCCAGGCCCTTTGGTCGAGTATTATACTGTGCGCGATCTTTGAGAAGAGGAAATTTCAAAGTGCAGTCCAAGTGTCCAGCCGTAGTCGTCCAGCCTGGAACGACAAATGTCCAGCCAGGCTGTTACTACTGCTACGTGAGTGAGAGAGGGAGGGAGAGAGAGAACGAACCCCTTGGAACTAGTCCCGGCGTTGGATATACTTTCCCTATGGTCCGACGCTCGGTGTGCCTAGTTGAACCGTTGCTATATCCCAGCAGCAAGAGCAGCAGCAGCAGAGAGAGCATCAGTCTGTATTGCAGTTTCTCTCTCTCTCCCCTATACTCTCTCTCACTCGAGTGTCCGCATAATAGCCGAGCTGTGTGCTTTTAATCGGGGCGTGTTTAAAGAGCCAGCTGTGTGCCGCACACGACAGAGCGCCGCCGTCCTCGTATCCCGGATCGACCGGAAGAAGAAGCCCGAGGGAGAGAAAGACAGAGAGAGAGAGAGGCGGTTGCCTGTCGCGCGCATCGATCGGCGCCGATCGCCCGGCACTCTGCTGCACGCACGTATATACACGTATAGAGCGACAGCAGACCCGCCTCTCGTCCGGCATGAGAAATTCTCCGCACGCTGTCCAGCCCCGCCGCCGCTGCTGAGACTCTGCTGCTGCAGTCCAGCCCCAGCAGCTTTCGCGAAAGCACACACACACACACACACGTCTGTATATAGATACATACATATATAACCTAATCCAGCAGCAAACATGGCCGCAGCCTGCTACGAGCGCAAGATCGTAGGCGAGGTCCTGATGCAAGCCTGCAACGTCAAACCCACACAGCAGTCCCAACACCAGCAGCAGCAGCAGCAGCAAATCAACGCCAATACTCTGCTCCAGGACTACAACGAGCTCCAGCTGACGCGCGACTCGGTGCTCAACGTCGTCGCCGCGGCTGCGGCGGCCGCCGCCGCTGCCTCCACCGCCTCCAGCCCGGCTGCGGTTCTCAGCTCGCTCTCGCCGGTGGGTCTGCCCACCCCCCTGCCCAGCGGTTCCGGAAGCACCGGCACGGGCTGCCTGCCAGCGCCTACGCCCGCCTACAAGGACTACTCGCAGCCGCTCCACGTAGACTGCAGCGTCGAGTACGAGCTTCCCAGCCAGGCCAAACCACCGCCGGGCAACGGGGAGCCCCTCCTCATGATACACCCGTGCTACTACCGCAGAGCCGAGCGCGAGAGGAGGACACTCTTCGTCAACAACCTGCCGCCCAGGTCGAGCTCCTCCTCGTCGTCCTCCTCCTCCTCGAGACGCAGCTCCAGGAGTAGAGCAGCCAACACAGCCGCCGCCGTCGTCGTCTCGTCCAGCAGTCAAACAGCTGCCGGACAGCAGATGGTGGTGAGCAACCCGGTGATGCCCGTCGCCACGGCTGCCATCGCCACGAGCACACACCAGCAGCAGCAGCAGCATCACATGGGGGCCAGTGCGCCGGTGGCCATCGTCGCGCCCATGCACGTGAACAATACCCATGCCGCGATGCTGCCCTCGCCCTCGCTCGCCTCGACGGACGTGCTCAACGCCCCGGCGGCCGTCGCCGCTGCCGCGGCTGCGACGTATCACGCCGCCCTCACCGCTGCCCTGGGCACGAACGAGCCCAAGCAGCAGCAGCCACAGCAGCAGCAGCAGACCAAGTCAACCGAACTCGACGACAAGGTTCTCGCCGCCGCTGGCCTCTACCCGCAGTACTTCCACAACGTGCAGCAACAGCAGCAGCAGCCACAGCCTAGGCAGCAGCAGAGGCACCACAGCCGTCAGCCCAGTGCCATCCTCCACCAGGCCTACCCGAATCAGCAGCAGCAGCAGCAGCAACAACAGCCGCAGCAGCAGCAGCAGCAGCCAATTCAACAACCTCAACCGACGTCGTACGGTATGGCGATGATGGCCGGCGGAACGGCCAGCTCCCAGAGCAGCAGACACCACCAGCAGACGATCGTCGGCTCGACGGCTACCCCGACTATCCTCGGGCATCATCCGTACCGACGCTCGAGCGCCGCAGTCGTCAGTGGTTCTTCCTCGAGTAGTTCGCGAAGCCTCAAACAGTCCTCCTCGTCCTCGTCATCGACCGGCTGTAGCTCCGGCTCTTCCATGCAGTCGTCTGCTCTGCCGACCGGCTCCGCCTCTTCGTACATGGCCGCCGCTGCCGCAGCCGCCGCAGCAGCAGCCGCAGCCAACAACGTCTACGCGAACGCCCTCCAGAGGCACCATCACCACCATCATCACCATCACGCCATCCACGCGCTGCAGGCCGCCCACAGCGGCTTCTACGAGCCGCCGGTCTATCACGCTCTTCTACCTCAAAGCTAAGGGACGTCACCGTGGCCATCGTCCAGCTACCACTACTACTACTACTACTACTACTACTACGACTACTATTATCGCTGCTACTACTACTATAACTACTACTACTACTACCACTACTATTACTACTATTACTACTATTATTACTACTACTACTACAACTACTACTGGAGCGAGCACCACTACAGGAGGAACAGCAGCGGCAGTCGAGGAGCAGCGACATCACCGGCAGATGCTGCGGTTTACAACCCCTTTTCTTCTTCTTCTTTTATCATTATTATTCTTCTTCCACTCGCGCTGTGGTTCGCCCGTTGTTGTTATTATTGTTACTGCGAGGCAGCCGTGTTGCTTTCTTTTCTCGTCGTCGTTGCTGCTGCTGCAGCAGCCCATTGTAAAACGCTAGTTCGTAGTCGTCACGCAAGGACCGCCGGAATGAAAATATCTAGTCGCGGCGCGATTCTCGCTCGGAGATAAAAAAGCAATTAGGCCCCGAAAAGTAAAAAAAAATATATATACGCGCCTCTATGTAATCCTGCGCGAGTATATACATTCGAGAGCGAGAGAGAGCGCAGTGCGGTAATTACCGAGACTCCCCTATACACCGAACGAACGAAAGAATATAAACTCGAGCGCAGCACTCGCCCCCCATTATCGTCGCATTATACATGCCGTATTATACGCGCCGCGCTGATTTCACGGGCCTCGCTCGCTCTCTCAGTGGCAGCCGCATTTTTCTATATCTATATATATATGCTATATACGAGAGCGAGCGAGCGAGCGAGCGCCCTCCGGGCAGCGTTATATGCGGGCCCCGTCGCAGCCGATTATTCCTCCTTCGACCGCTGCTTCTCCTTTTTTCTCCGCCTATACACACGCGGCTGCTGCTGCTGCTGCTCTTGTTTCGGAGAGCTGCAGGCGAATTTATCGGGAGAGGACGGTGGAGAATTAATCGACGGCGTCGGGGCCCCGGCTATATCGGCTTCCAGAATCGCAGAATTGAGTCTTTCCCGTATAGTAGCATCAGGAGCTTCCAATTCCTTTTTAGTCTTCTTTCTCGGACGGATTAATGTACTACGTTTGCGCCGTATTGTATTATGTATAAATATATATAGAGAGAGGACCAAAAACCTCTCTCTCACTGTATTCGCAGTGTATACACTATAGTGTGTGTTGTGCAGAAATAGCCGAGGACGAAAATTGGAAGCAGCCTCGTAGACTTTTTCCAAACGCGTGCCGCGAAATCCGCTGCGCTCTGCGATATTTTTTTTTTTTTTATTTTTTTTGTCTGTGTTGAGAAGAAACAGCGCGCGCACGAACTGACAAAAAGCGTCGCACGGCGATATTTCCAGAGCGCGTCGCGCGTTGAATAATTTATCGCCGCTTATCTCGGGCCTGCTGCTGCTGCTGCTGTTGCAGCGGAATCGTTTCTCACTGCATCGCCGAATCTGCCGAGCGTAAATCACGCACGTAATAAGAGCGATGTGTATTATAAAGAGAAAAGAGTGTTCTATACGTACTGCGAGAGTGTATGTATACACACACGCGCGAGTTTTTCAAAATTTTCAAATTCGCAGGGAAGCTTGTATTATGTACACACGACGACTTTGTGTTTTTCTTGTATATATGCGATCCGAGAAAGAGAGAGAGAGAGAGAGAGTCCGGTCATTGTGATACACCGACGCGCGTGTATTTTGTAATGCGCCGTGAGAGCCGGGCATCGTAGGCCGCATTAGAAACAGGCGAAAAACGAGTTTGCATATAATATGTGCGAGTGTGTGCACGAGAGTTGCTTTTCCTTCTCGGCGCAATCGATATACACACTTATATGATGATGGATAATATACAACACACGTCGCTTCTCTTTTTACTCTTTCCTTTTCATTCTAGTTCGCGCTCTAGTCGTTAACGATATAGTAATAATAATTCTAGATTGATAGTCTTCTATCTACTGCAGCCTGAATAATATAATACACACAGCATCATACATATACAGCCTCTCGATCGATCGGACTCTATCGTACACATATATATATACACACAGTATTTTTCTTTCCGGCGTACTTTATATATACGTGCGCGCTTCTTCTGAAAATTTATGTGCTCCGACGACTTGAATTGTAACTTATTTTTCTCGAGGGAACAATCGACGCGCGTATGTATGCGTGTATACGTATATATGTATATAGCGAGAAAGAGAGAGAGAGAGACGCGGAATAGAACTGAATTTTTCGGCTTTGTTGCGACGCGACACGACTGTACATTAGAATGAGCGGCGCAAGGATTTTTACACAATGGCCCTGCGCTCGCGCGCGATTCCGACGAGAGATTCTCTTGCTTCTATATACAAACACACACACACACTGTGCTGTTGTTGTTGTTGTTGTAGTAGTACAGTAGCAGTAGTAGAGTATATAGTATGTATAGCGCGAACGTATGTGTGAGAGTCTGTATTTTTGGAACGAATGCGAGGGAGAAAGAGAGAGATCACTTGTAAATATGTATACGTGTATGCGAGAGGAGAGAAAAAAGAAACGCGAAACGCGCGTCCATGTACAGAAAGCGAGCGGTCGTTAGTTTCGTCGAAAACGCGCGCATCATGTGATTCATTTTTTTTTCTTGTTACTCTAAGAGCGATTTTTTTATACGCATATTATTACTATAATTTATTTATTAGTTGACGAATAAATTTTTTATACCTCAAACCACCACTAAAACCACACGTGCATTCTTTATTTATTTA
Source organism: Cecidostiba fungosa (assembly GCA_900474305.1). Lineage (NCBI taxonomy): Eukaryota > Metazoa > Arthropoda > Insecta > Hymenoptera > Pteromalidae > Cecidostiba > Cecidostiba fungosa. Next base: position 6,285 of record UCOJ01001196.1, on the reverse strand, counting down.
TTCTTGTATATATATACACACACACACTCATACTCATGCATTCCACGTTTTTCTCAAAATTCCGATCTCTCGCGCCGTATATATATATATATATATATATATATGTGCGCACGAAGAGAGAGAGAAAGATTAGATTTTCAGCCTTGTTAAGAATATGAAATTCTACTCGTCGGCGCCGAGAAAAGATTCCGGGAGATTATAACGAGCCGGAGAGCAGAGAGAGAGAAGGAGCGGAAGATTAATGGAAGGAGACGCGCGGCGTTACTAACATTGAAATAACGCTCCGAAATGGTGCGCGCAGCGTTAAAAAAAATAAAAGGACTCTCGTGATTAATTTTCGCGCGCTGTGTATAGCGGGAAAGCTTCGATTATTAAAGAGAAGTGTATAACTGCAGGACGATGAGGAAGGAGCTTTTATTATGCGATATCCCCCGCAGCGCTTTCGAAAATCGTCGGCTACATCGGCCGAAATTCAAAAGTAGACACACACGCGCTTATTAAATTCCGAACGCCCGGCGTTATTGACCAAAGGCACGCACGAAATCGCATAATTACGCGCATAGTTACACACTCTCTCTCTCGTCTGTAAACGCATATATATATATTCGGCAAAGCGCGCGTAATTATTCCAACCGGACCTAAGACGCGCGGAATCCGATTTTCCGTGCACATATACACACACACACAGTATAGCTGAATATACATCTCTCCGGAGGGTTATATAGTCGCGCTTTGTATATACGTGTACCGCAGCGTACATACACTCGAAATCAGAATCGATGTCATTGATCGTATATCCCCGAATTTTCAATCACCGCGTTTGCTTCATTTGTATATATACAGTATATATCGCGTACGGCGCAGTTGGATTAAGGAAAGCTCTTTTTATGCGCGCGCGCACGTCTAATTAGTCATTTATTAAACCGGCGTTGATAAATTCAAGAGCCGCGCGCTACTCGCAGCTCTCCATTATTCATTGACGAATAGAATAACAATGACGGCCGATATTTTATTTAAAGCGAAGAGCGACTACTAGCGGCCGATAACGCGATTTCATGACGCTGCGGAATCCGGCATTAGACACATACAGACAGACAGAGATAGAGAAACTCGTTCGTATGGGTATATATACAAGGCCTCGGGCGTAATTCTTTACATTTCACTATATGTATATATACACTACTATCTCGGCATGTGCGTGTGTGTATATAGCCGTTTCGAAAAATTGCCGACGAGCAGTGTACGAGGCTTAGAAGACCCTTAAAAGTGCTGAGGCGGAATTTCGAGAGACGCGCTCTCTGCGCCTCGTCCATTATCGCCGAAGGCCATTGTGTGTGTGTGTGTGTGCGGTTGGCGTTAGAGGCTCTTTCACTGGCCGTGGAAATTTTTTTTTTTTTTTTTTCGAACTCGGAGACTTGCCCAGCGAGTTAGAGAGATTTTTTTTTAAGAGAGGCTTCTTTGTTTTCCGCTGCTGTGGTCAGGGCTGGTTTTCGGTTTCTTCTCGTATGTAACGCGGTGTATATAAGGCTGCGCATCGTGTCGACCTAATTTTTATTCCACTGATGAAAATTCATAACGTTTTCGCAATGTACAGATCGAGCGGCCGGATGGATATGGCGAAAAAGTGCTAATGATGTATAACTGCCATTATATCGATCCTTCTTCGTCGCTTCATTTATATATAACACACACACACACTCTAGAGACTGACGATTCCATGACTCTCTCATCCAGTTGCCAAACTCTGAATTATATCCCTCGTATGTTATTATAGAGACTGTATATCAGCCATGTGTATTCCTATACTATATATACATATACCGTATTAAACGCATCCTATATAGTAGACGTATAAATCTCTTCCGCGCGCGACGCGATTGTATTTCGAATCTGCGCCGGTGCAACACACAACACACAGCTTTAATAAAGAACGATAACGCGAACTGCCTCATTAAACTATTGTAGTTATACATATAGCGAAGTAGTTGTAGTATATAGCGCTGATGCACTCACGTAACGACTGTATAAGTAGTATAAAGGAAAACCGTATAGCTGCTTCGTCGTGTATAGGTTTGAACAAAAAAAGAAGAAGAAGAAACGCCGCGAAGCAAACGCAAAACCGCTGAACTAAAAGAGATCGTAAAGCATCCGTTTGTGGCTTCTTGCTCTCTCTCTCTCTCTCTCTCGTCGTCGTCGTCGTCGTCGTATGTAATGCGCGACACCAAATCTATATACTCGTAAACTTATATATACATATATATTTTGCAACGAATCTTCTTCTCGCGACTGTATAACGTGTGTGGGTGTATAGTATTTTTTTCTTCTCTTCACTCTCGCGCATATTTATCGTATATATATATAGGATTTAAGGCGAAATTTCAGGGCTGTATTATAGAATACGTATTACATCGCGGTACATTACGGGTATGAAGCGTGCCTATTTATATATATATATATATATCTTAAATACGTGTATATTAAAGGCTTCCTAGTGTATAGTCGCACAGCATATTTTATCCTCGTATACACGATTATAATTACATACTCTCGACGACAGCACACACTATAAAAATATATATATACCTTTATAATTATTATTCCGAGTGCGGTAATAATTCTCTCTCTCTCTCTCGCGGAAAAACTACGACTTCGCGCGCGTATATATAGAAACTTTATTTTTCAAAGTCTTCATCTTTTTAAGACACGTAAACGTATAATAGGATTCAACCGACTATACAATACGTATATAGCAGCGTATATATATCGGTAAGAAGATTTGACCTGGCAGTATTCTCTCTTCTCGATAATCCATTTAAATTATTTCGGTGTCACTTTTGATCTTCCACGTGCACGTTCCTCTTGGTCTGCAACGAAAATTAAATCTCTTCCCTCGTCTCGGGGTATGCAAAAATCCCAAGCTCTCCATATACATATATATATAGTAAGGGAAAACTCGCGCAGAGAATATAACTTTGAAAATGCCCCACCGGCTCGTAAAAGCTAGCCGGTGTAATTTCTCTCCCTTCCATATGGCGCCCGCTCGCTCGCTCGCTCGTAGCAATTGCCGAGGATGATAGGCGCTTTCCTCCCCTCTATAGGGAAAAATCGATGGGGGCGAGTCAACGGGCCCCGTTGAGAGAGAGAGAGAGCTATCGGACCGCGACTTCCTTCATTTCTTCTTGTTCTTCCTCTCGATTGGTTTTCGGTGTTTTGTATTATTACTCTACATATAGGTACCGTTGTTGCTTTTTTATTCAAAGAAATTTTACGCGCCAGATTTGAATCTCCTTGCGCCGGACGAGTTTTTCCTTCGTGTATATATAAACGCCGGCCTCGAAACGACTGCTCTGTCTATACAGAGAGTCACGAAAAACGCGTTTAATTGGCAGCGAACCGCAACTTCCTCGTATTCTTTTTTTTTTTTCCTGAAACGAATAATACAGACACAGCCGGGGCTCATTCAAGCTGCGCGCGTTTCTCGGGGCCGGACTTGATTAGATTCTAACTCGAGTCATTAAGAGACGGAAGAACGGAGAGAGACAATTGATCGCAATTTCATAGGACTATGAAGCCAACTCTCTTTCTTACTTGCGTGTCCGTATAGCTTTAACCAACGAAAATATACGCTGCTCTTTCGGACTTTTCGTCTGCATCTCCCACACACAAAGGAGAAACCGCGCAAATGTTTCGCGGTTGATCCGGACGCGCTAATTACCCACACACACACACACACACACGCTGGAAAAATTAGGTTCGGCTTACGTTCGCTAAACGACGGCGTAATTTCGTTAATAAAGCGGCGAGTGAGTTGCACAATGCGCATCTCTCACGTGAAATTTTACGTAAGAAAAGGCTATACTCGCTTTTTAATACATCCCCGCGATTAAAGCGCTTGGATAAAGAGAGAAAAAAAACGCATAGAATATAAAACCCATACACAGAGCTGCACGTGTCCGGACGCCCGAGACGGCATTAGGTAACGTTTCCCGGGGCCCCGATTAAGTATAAAAAAAAGAGAGCCTATACGAAAGAGCCTTAGAGAGCAAGAAGTATATAGGATAAGCTCCGGGAGTCCTTGGTGCCTATATATACAACGGCGAGCTGTATATATATTCCCATTTTTATATCCTCCGCCGCGTCCAAAATTCTCTCTCTCCATATCTGCAGCCGTGTGTGCTATGTCTGTAATTAACGTTACGCGATTCTGATTACGGGAGCATAAATTAGCGATACGCGCGGTGTGTATATATTGATTTTGTCTGCCGTATACTCGTCCAAGCTCTCTCTCTCTCTCTCTCTCTCTCTCTCTCTCTCTCTCTCTCTCTCTCTCTCTCTCTCTCTCGCTCTTTGTGTTATCGTTGCACGTATGGCCCGCGGTGCAAGCACCCTCTCCTATATGTATATATCTATCCAATTATGCTTGAACGTTACACACATACACGCGTATTTCAGGGCTAATAACTCAATTTGCATTAATTAAACATTCTCTATGTAACGCGCGGAATCTTTCTTCTCGTCGATACGATGCACTTTCGAAAGAGTATATAGATACTTATGTACACAAGTCGACCTTAGACAGACACTATATACACTATTATATATCTATATATATATACGTCAGGGCCGAAAGAGCGAAATTCCTGTCAAGGCTCTCGATTCTATTCCCCGGAGACACTCGCGATTTCCCGCTTATAAGGAATGTGAAAAACGTCGGACACAAAAGGCGCGCGGATTAAAAAAATTCCGAAAAAGCGCGGCGCTACAGCTGCTGAGATATCTAGACCGTTTCGCGCCCCGAAAAAAGCCATAGGGAAAGAAAGAACGAGAGAGAGAAAGAGAAAAAAAAATTATACTTTCGACGCTGAAAATCTAGTCCGAGAAGGCTTTTGCTGAGGAAAAAAAAGTGTGTCGCTTTCGGCGCGACTACTCGGCCGTATAACAGCTTTGTATATATATATATATATAAGGCTGCACACGATTGAAAACCTAAAGCGTGACGACGATCGATTCGCCCTTTTATAATCGAATAAATACATATATAGAGTGAGTTCCTTCACGAAAATACAGCAGCAGTAACGGCGTTTCAAATTTTTCTTCCATATCGATATATATTACAAAATATATGTATAAAGAGGCCGGCGCGAGATTGCGATCTTACTTCTTATTTCCACATTCCCCGTACACACACACACTCTTTTATCCTCTCCGTATAAATTCTCTGCACACAGCTCTCGCGCGTTTATATTATATAGGATACACACTATTCCAAGCTGACTCGGAAAAAAGAGCCGGCCACATCCGCTGATGGTCGAGCCCGCCGCCGCTTCCTCTCTTCTCTCTGTCTGTTTGTGAGTGCATGTATGGTGTGTGTGTATATATATACAACTCTCCGAACAATTTTATTTTTATTCCTCTTTTTTTTTGTTCGAAAAAGCTTCAAAGGTGAGAAACGATTCTAAAGCGCCCGCATGCGTTGTGTAATTGCGATGCGACATGCGATGCTGTATGTGTATACTCGTTGGAAAGAAAGCCGAGAGCGTAACTATATAACCGAAAAAAAAGAGAAAAAACGAATTTGCCTGTGTGCGAGAGAATTCAGTTTTTTTCCTTCGTACGACGATGTGTGCGGGAGAGAGAGAGAGAGAGAGTGTGTGAAAAATATTTAAGAAAGAATACCAACGCATTTTGTAAGATAACGTACAAGCCTAGTGTGATACATTTTTACGCTTATCGTTCTTCGACTGTAGCGGTTAAGTCTCTTTAGCGAATGGACACGAGAATAATAATAACGACGATGACTATTATTATTATTATTATTATTGATTATTATTGATTATATAGGCGATAAAGCAACAATAACGATAACAAAATGCGAGAGAATAACGATATAGTAATCGAATTGCGATGATGACGAAAAACGATGGAAAATAAGCAACAAAAAAAAAGATGATGAATAAGAAGAAGACGAAAAGCGTCTCGTAGAACAGAGCGGCCCCTCTCTAGACTGTACCGCGAAAATAAATTACAAAAAGAAAAAAAAAAGAAAAATACCGAAAAAGGCTCGGAAAAGTCGCGACGGCGCCGATTGGAAAAACGCGTCTATATATATACGCTGGTTATTATTGCCGTTAATTGGGCCACGCGCTTTTTTCGTCGCGTCGCCGTCGCCAATTAACGGCTGGCTAAAAAAAAAAATAAGGACTCGAGGCTGCTGTACACGGAAAAAAACTGCGAGCCTGTACAGTTTCTTGCCACTGTGTGTGTGTGTGTGTGTGTGTGTGTAAT